>JARQOC010000004.1:213365444-213531426 GCA_033576535.1 Allobates femoralis
CTTGCTTGTGTTTTGCATTGCCAGGGGCAGCGACATTGTGACACGCTAGTGTTTTGTATGTAATAAGCAGCCCTATTTTAACAGCAGCATTCCGTACTGCACAGACATCCCCATTGTTACCTACTAGTGTTTCGTATTTCCAGAGACTCACACTAGGGTTCCATACTGCCAGATGCATCCCCTTTGTGACACAGCAGTATTCCATATTGGCAAAGTCAGCCCCATTGTAACACACTATAGTTCTGTTGTTCCAGAGGCAGCCCAATTATAGCACACTTGTTTACTGTACTGGCTGATACAGCCCCATTGTCACACACTAGTGTTCTGTAATGCCAGATGCAGTCCTATTGTGACAAATTAGTGTTCCGTACTGCCAAATGTAGCCCCATTGTGATGTGCTAGTGTTCCATATTGCCAGATGCAGTCCCATTGTGACATGCTAGTGTTCCCTACTTCCAGTTGCAGCCCAGTTCTGACATGCTAGTTTTCTGTATTGCCAGAGACAGCCCCATTGTGACATACTAGTGTTCTGCTCTTCCAGAGACAGCCTCATTGTGACACACTAGTGTTCTGTTCTTCCAGTGGCAGCCCCATTGTGACATGCTAGCTTTCCATTCTTCCAGAGGCAGCCCCACTGTAACACACAAGTATTCCGTTCTCCCAGAGGCAGCCCTCTTGTGATACGCTAGTGTTCAGTACTGTATGATGCAGCCCCATTGTGATAACAGCAGTGTTCTTTATTGCCAAGGACAGCCCCATTCTGACATGCTAGTGTTCCATATTGCCAGAGCTAGCCCCATATATTGATACACTAAAGTTCTGCTCTCCCAGATGCAGCCCTATTGGGACACACTAGTGTTCCCTAGTTCTTGATGCAGCTCTTTTGTGACACAGAAGTCTTCCTTACTGCCAGATGCAAGCCCATTCTGACACAGCAATGTTATGTACAGCTACATAAAGCCCCATTGTGACATGCTCGTGTTCTATACTGCGAGATGCAGCCCCAATGCCCCATTATGACACAGCAGTGTTCCATAGTAGCTTAGAAAGCCTCATTGTGACCTGCTAGTGTTACGTATTGCCAGAGGTAGCCCCATTGTTACCTGTTAGTGTTTGGTAGTGTCGGAAACTGTACTTCCTGATGCAGCCCCACCCCATTGTAACATGCTAGTATTCAGTTTTTCCAGAGACCGCCCCATTTTGCTTGTGTTCTGCATTTCCAGATGCAGCCACATTGTGACCCGGTAGTGTTTCGTATTGCCAGAGACAGCCCCACTGTGAAATGCCAGTGTTCCCTACTGCCATATGTAGCCCCATTGTGAAACAGCAAGGTTCCATATTCCCATGGACAGCCCCATTTTAACAAAGCAGTGTTCTGTACTGCCAGAGGCATCCCAATTGTGACATGCTAGTGTTCTGTATTGCCATAGACAGCCACATTGTGACCGGCTGCTACTGACCTGTATTGCCAGGGACAGCCACATTGTGACATGCTCATGTTCCATTCTGCCAGATGCATCCCCATTGTGACACAGCAGTGTTACTTACTGCCAGATGTCGCCTCAATATGACACGCAAGTGTTCCCTATTTCCAGATGCAGCCCATTCTGACACGCTAGTTTTCCTTTCTTCCAGAGACAGCCCCATTGTGAAACAAGTGTTCCGTTCTCCCAGAGGCAGCCCCATTGTGATACGCTAGTGTTCAGCACTGTATGATGCAGCCTTATTGTGATACAGCAGTGTTCCTTACTGCCAAGTACAGCCTCATTGTGACACAGCAGTGTTCATTATTGACAAGGTAGCCCCATATTGACATATTAAGGTTCCGTTCTTCCATATGCAGCCCCATTGGGACACACTAGTGTTCCATAGTTCCTGATGCAGCCTCGTTGTGATACAGCAGTTTTCCTTACTGCCAGACGCAGGCCCATTGTGACTCAGCAGTGTTATGTACAGCTACATACAGCCTCATTGTGACATACTAGTGTTCTGTATTGCCAGAGACCGCTCCATTGTGACCCATGTTCCGTATTGCCAGATACACTCCCATTGTGACACAATAGTGTTCCATACTGCAAGATGCAACCCTATTGTAACACAGTAGTGTTCCATACTGGCATAAAAAGCTAAATTGTGACACTCTAGTGTTCCATATTGCCAGAGGTAGTCCCATTTTGACACAATAAAGTTCCGCTCTCCCAGATGCAGCCCCACTGGACACACTAGTGTTCCCTAGTTCCTGATGCAGCCCCATTGTGACACAGCAGTGTTCCTTATTGCCAGATGCAGTCCTATTGTCAAACTCTAGTGTTCCTTACTGCCAGATTCAGCCCTACTATGACAAGTTGGTGTTTTCTACTAACAAATGCAGCCTCATTGTGTCACAGCAGTATTCTGTACTGACAGTTGCAGCCCCATTGTGACATGCTAGTGTTCTGTCTTGTCAGAGGTAGCACCATTGTGTCATACTAGTGTTCTATCTTGCCAGCAGCAGACCTATTGGGACACAATAGAGTTTTGTCATTCCAAAGGCATCCCCATTGTGAAACGCAAGTGTTCCTTTTGTGACACGACTGCGTTCAGTACTGTCAGATGCAGCCCCATTGTGAAACAGCAGTCTTCTGTACAGCTAGAGACAGACGCATTGTGACATGCTACTATTACATACTGCAAGATGCAACCCCATTGTGACACAGCAGTGTTCCATACTGCCATACACAGTCCCATTGCCACCCACTTGTGTTCTGCATTGCCAGAGTCAGCCACATTGTGACATGCTAGTGTCCTGTATTGCCAATGACAGCCCCATTTTAACACAGTTGTAGTCCGTACTGCCAGAGACATCCCCATTGTTATCCGCTATGTTCCGCATTGCCAGAGACTGCCACATTGTGACACGCTAATGTTACGTACTGTCAGTCAGCCCCATTGTAACACACTAGAGTTCTGTTCTTCCAGAGGCAGCCCCATGGTGACACACTAGTGTTCTGTAATGCCAGAAGCAGTCTTATTGTGACAAAATAGTGTTCTGTACTTCCAGATGCAGCCCCATTGTGACACCCTAGTGCCCTGGTGCGATGGTGATGGCATACAGGGTAATGGTATTTGGGGTTGATATCAGCTGTGTAATTTCAGCTGGCATCAAGCCTTGGAATAGTAATGTTGAGGCATCTATCAGATACCCAACATTACTAACTAAGTACTAAGAAAAATAAAGACACCAAAAAATATTTGAAAAAACTGGCCCCGACACATTTCTTCTTTCACCAATCCCCCTTCCCCTCCCACACACAAAAAATCCTCCAATATTCTGGGATATTCCATACGGATCTAACTCCCACTGAACACGTGGGTAGACCTTTAAATAGCTGTTGGTAGAAGGTGCCCTTAAAAAATGAGAGACCTGGAGCAATGTACAAGAAAAGAGTGGTCCAAAATTCCAATTAAAAGATGTAAGAATCTAATTGATGGTTATAGGGAGCGATTGATTGCAGTTATTTATCCAAAGAATGTACAGCCAAATATTAAGGTGAGGGTGCCAACAATTATGTCCGACTCATTTTTCGTGTTTTCTGTGAAATTATGTCCACTTTGCTTTTTTTCCGCTGTTTTTGTCTTTTGTATTGTTCCTATACACACAAAGAAAATAAACATTTGTATGACAAAACGTGTAAGGCTGCTTTCACATCAGCGGTAATCGCTGATCGTGGCAGTTGCGGTGAAAAAAACCGCAACTGCTGCGATTACCGCATAACGGCCGCGATCGCGGCACACTTGCGGCAAGCCCCATGCAATGTCTATGGGCTTGCGGTAAGTGTGCGGCAGGTGCGGTTTCGGCATTTCAAGGGCGCCAACACTTTCAGCCATGACTGTATATACACACATATTTATCAGATGGTATTTTTAGAATTTGTAACCTTGGAAATCCAGAATATATATGTATTGTATTTTTAAGCAGCTACAAACTAATTCCTTTGCTCTGTGTCAATACAGATTGATTGCTTGCTTTGCTAACAGGAAAAACACAACATGAACATTTCATGGTAAATATACAGTAGCTAATTTTTCTATGCAAGAGCACTAATATTATCCTAGAAATCAGTCAATCGATAAAGAGTGTCAATTTGATCCTTAAGCATCCTGACTATAATTATTGGAATTCCTGAAGGAATTTCCAATATAATCTGGTTTATGCAGCTTGTTCTATTGTCATTCTTCTAAGACATTGAGGTATTGTATGCCTGCAATGTCCTTCGGGGCTTGGCACGTAATAAAACGCAGGGGCTGATCAGGAATCGGATTAAAATCTCTATCCTCCTATCTCTGTATTGCAGCTGTGAACTGGGGAACATTCTCCAATAGCCAATTGTCTTCTGGTGTAATAATCGGACATGCTGCATCCGGTCCTTGTAATCTCTTATCTTTATTTCCTGAAAAATGCACTTCTTACAACTTTATAGAAAAGCAAAAATGGAATGATTTTGCAGTAAAGCTTCTTAGAAAGAGATTTTTATAATACATGGTGTATTTAATATAGATGCCTCTTATCTATTATGCAATCACAGTCGTCTACATATTCAGACTTTCAATCACGGTAAGCCAGTATTTGAATAATTGCAAGAAGATGGAACTGTGATTGTGCTCTTGTTTTCATATGCATGGAAACAGCTAAATCAAAAACTAACCTTTCAGCAAATAAATACTTACCATTTTTCATGTTTATTTTCTTAGGTAAATCCTGATGGTGAAAATTCTTCAATGAATTTCCCTCTGTAAAGGATGAGGACTTTCCCTTGGAGGTTATTCTATTTCTTTATTATTAAATACAGGATATATTAATTGCATGGCAAGAACTTCAGTGACATGTGTACATCATGAAAATTATAGCATTACACTGAAAACTTCAAATCTAATGATTGCTAATGGATTTGTGTTGTGTCAATCAATCTATTGTGAGTGTGATGCAACCATTGCAGAAAATCCAGCCTTGTAGGATTTTTGGTCACAAGTTGCATAGGATTTTGCTTCAACTTAAGATATATGTGAGATGTAACCCGCATGCGATCTAGACAAATTTCAGCTCTCAAACAGTCACTTGACATCAAGTCATAGATTTCATAAATGATCTTGAGTGTGCAACTTGTCTGAGAATTACTGTCAAGTAACTAAAGTTGCTGTGTATCCCTTGCATTTAGGTCATCCATTGTCTTCTTTTGTGTAAGGGTGTCATACCTCGGTTTCAGGATTCGGTGATCTTTTGCGCCATGTTCAGTTCCCCTGTCTGCTTGACTATGGTCCTTTTTACCCTCGGTCCTAATGCTGATAGAAACTATTACCTTTGTTAGACTTTTCTGGTCTTTATCCTTGTCTGGTGTTTTTCATTGTCCTGTTTTAGTTTGTCCTATCACAGCCTGGGTGGAGATATAAATACGGTATGTTTTCCCTTAACTGCATTTCCTTTCTGGCTATAGTTCTATTGGACCTGTTCTTGAGTTCTTCATCTCTATATATTTTGGATTTTGCTTAGAAGAAAACACAAGTTGAGTGCCTGCTGCAGTTTGTGTGTCTTAGTTCCAGCCCCTTTATCTTTTCACCTTATTAAAGGGATCCTGTCACCCCCAAAACGCCTCCTAAGCTATTAAAACATGTCCCTGCAGCCTCCCATCAGTAATCCCACACTCCTTTTTGCTAATAAATGCATCCAGTGACAGTGAAGAAAAATGTTATAGCACTTACTCATTAGTGATGATAATGAGTATAGTGGCTATTCTTTAGTCACCCAGGCGGGCCCATGTCGTCATGATAGCACGCCTTAATAGGCGTGATCTGCAAGGCATAATGTTATCAGCGCCTCCGAGTGCTCCTCAGCGCTGGCGAGGCTGTGATGGGGCGGGAATGATGCGAATCACATCATTTCTGGTATCGGGTGATGTCAGTACACCCACGCCGCATGCGCAGTGCGGGGCTTGAAGCCCGCAGAGCGGCGCGGGTGTACTGACGTCACCCGATACCAGAAATTATGCGATTTGCGTCATTCCCGCCCCATTACAGCCTCGCTGAGGAGCACTCGGAGGTGCTGATAACATTATGCCTTGCAGATCACGCCTATTAAGGCGTGCTATCATGACGACATGGGCCCGCCTGGGTGACTAAAGAATAGCCACTATACTCATTATCATCACTAATGAGTAAGTGCTATAACGTTTTTCTTCACTTTCACTGGATGCATTTATTAGCAAAAAGGAGTGTGGGATTATTGATGGGAGGCTGCAGGGACATGTTTTAATAACTTAGGAGGTATTTTGGGGGTGACAGGATCCCTTTAAACAGTTTAGCTCCACTGTTTAGCTCCACAGTTTAGCTCCACTGTATTTCTATTTTTACTTCACTGCTTCATCTCCAATTGGAGGCAGTGTTATTTGGCCTCCCCTCTGATCCCTCAGGAAGTATGAATAATCCTTTAATGGCCTTTTAGGGAGCCTGGTCTAAAGCGGTGCTGTTACTTGTGCGCAAGGGTCTTTAGTCTGTAAAGGGACCAATTGGGTGCGGCCGCATATTTTCCTATTCTGTTTTTTTGTTTGTGTGAGTGTTATATGTTCATAATGAAGGGTTTTTACAAGAGATTTTATTACATATTACATGCTGTTAGGATTGGGCATGCTAAAGAGTCTAGAGGTTGTCCTGGTTTGTCATGAAAGTTTGCAGTCACTGTTTGTGACTGCAGACATCTGTATTCTCACAGCTTGTGCCCCTCACACTTCCCATTTATACTGTTTCCTCATATTCCTACCTTTAGATCCCATGCTCTTTTCTCATACATTCCCTCCTTGCTCTCCATACTGTTTCCTATAAATTTCCCCCTTCTCATTCTCCATACTGTGTTCGCACCCATTCCACCACCCTCACTCGGCACACTCTTTGCTCATACATTTCCTATACCTCACACCTATTCCCCCCTCACTTTTCATACTGTGTCCTCTTACATCCCCCTTCCCATACTGTGTCTGAACTCATTACCCCCTGCTCTTCATACTGTTTTACCCCCTCCTCATTCCTCAGCTGTGCCCTCACCCACTCCAAATACTGTTTTATCAAATTTCCATCCTCCTTTATTATAATAAATCTTCTGAGTCTTCAACTTCATTGGAGCGCTTGAAAGATGTGAGCACAATTGATTGCTGGGAGCTGGTGTGCTACAACATCTCCGAGCAGACTGTGAACTACGTAGTTAGCCAGCTTAGAAAATGGCTGAATCCCACTACAGGTATTTGCCAAATGCAACTGCTGGGGAGACACCTTGGATCACCGCATGAGGCACCCTGTTGGAAACCCCCTGCTGGTTGGGAAAATTCTGGTGCCTTCCTAATACACTCCTGACAACACCTTAAAGTAAACTGTACTAACCTTGGATACATCTCTGGTTGTAGCATTGAAGTGAGGAAAAGCAGACGAGATGTGGTAATTGTAACAATGCTAATTATTGCCTAAGCACCTGGCCTCTGCATAGCTAGCCTTAAAGGGATCCTGTCACCTACAAAACGCCTCCTAAGCTATCAAAACATGTCTCTGCACCATCCTATCACTAATCTCATACTTCTTTTGCCTTCTAAAAGCATCCTATGAAAGTGCATAAAAACGTTTTTATATCACTCATTAGTGATTATAATTAGCAGGGGCTATATTCTTTAATCACCAGGGCATGTTATTTTGCAGCCTCGAGGATCCACCCTCTGTCTGTGCTGCAGTGATTTGCAGCTGAAGGCAGACTAATGATTTGCATTCTGTGAGTGATAGAGAGGGGGGAGGGCAATGTCTGCACAAGCAGAGCACACAGAGACAGAGGGGATGGATCCTGACAGCCTGCAAAGAAAACCCGCCTAAGCTAAAGAATATAGCCTGCTAATATAATAATATTTATAGTATTAAAATGTTTTAAGTACTTCAAAGGATGTTTTAGGAGATCAAAAGGAATGTGTGAGATTAGTGGGATGCTGCAGGGACATGTTTTGCTAGTTTTAGAGGCTATTTGGATGACAAGATCTTATTCTGAAAACAGGTTAGATGTCCAATGAGGTTTGTTAGGTTAACCGAAAAGCCAGAGTTGTAAAGCAAACCAGGTGTCCATAGGAAAGCACTAGGCTGCTGGAACAGAAATACTGCTTGACGAATATCAAACAACAGATACCTGAGTAAAATATTAAAATGAAGTGCAAATAAAAAGATAACAAATACAGGGTTAATTAGTTACATCCATTTTGCGAGAAAAAGTTCCTACAGACCTGTCTCTTGTTGCAGGACTAATCTGTGTTAAATAATTGCCTTCTTGCTGCAAGAGAGGATTCCCTGACCCTCTCATAGCCTAACAACACTACCACGTTCCCTAAATTCCACTTCAGACATGGTCATACTGTCCTCTTAAATGGTATTTCAGTTTCAATCAGTCAGGTTTAATAACACAGTTAGTGACTGCTGTAAATAGATGGTTACACTTTGAAATAGTGACTGGCTTAAAATAATTTTTGACCGTATAAACAACGGATTAAACTAAGTACCTGATTTGTTATAATTTTTATACTGCCTTGCATTGTCAATTTTTAGCAGTGTACTGATGTTTTTGTACGCAATCTTATGTTCCCAAATTTGTGCGGTGTGAACAAGGGTTCCATAAAACATGTCTCGTGTGCAGGAAATCAGTGTTATAATAATTGCCCTTGCATTGCAAAGATTGGAGTAATCCACCCTTTCCACTGGGCCCTGCACACACATAGCTCCTACGAAACGTTCCCACTCAGACACTGGTCCTATACTGGTCTCCTAATTTATTAGTATTTCACACCATCAGTCAATTAATTCAAATTAGGACCCGCTAGATGTACACTTTGAAATAGTGACGTGCTTTTAATAGCAATATTTTATGAAAAAAAAACGGATTAACAGTAACGCCTGTTTTGTATTTACATTTTTATCTGCATCTTTAATTTAATTTTTTACTGCAGTGTACTGTGTTTTGTCGCAATAGTTTTTTGATTCCAATTATGCGGAGGATTCTAGGATCTACTATCCTTTTTCCTGTGTGCAGGACTCATCCTGTGTATATAATTAATTGGGCCCTTGCATGCAAAAGATTTGGATTGTATACCGCCCCTTCTGCTGGCCTCACACATAGGTCCCTAATCAATTCATAACACTGGTAATACATGACTACCTCTTACTGGTAAGTTTCACACCAGTCGCTCTTTTTAAATTTATGTTAGAACCGCCCGTCTGAGATGGTAACTCTTTGATTAGATAGTGACTGCTTAAAATTACTTTTTTGAAAATAAACGGATACTAAGTACCCTGTATTTGTTATACCATTTTTATACTGCACTTGCATTTTAATATTTTTACTGCAGTGTACTGTTGTTTTTTGTCGCAATAGCTTTTTGTTTTCCAATTATGCTGGCGGTGTGAACAGGTTCCTACAGACCTGTTCTCTGTGTGCAGGACTCATCTGTGTTATAGGCCTGACGCTTGTGCAAGGACAAGTGAACAACATAGGTTCCCTATGGCACTTTGTTCGGTGCTATTCTAGCAAGATATCCTGCCTTACATGTAATGGATCTTACAGGGAAATGCTGTGTAATGCGGCATATCATGAAGCATACAAAATACAAAGAAAGAGCTGTGTTCTTTGAAATCAAGACCTAACAAGGCACAGTAAAGCCATGTACACAGCCAAGGAGACCCTTATACTGCACTGTATAAATCAGTGGTGATACAGAGCGGTGCTATATCAATCTGCATGAGATCTTATCGGCACATGAAACAATTATATTTTAATTAACTCCTTTAATAAGCTTTGCTCCAAATTTGCCACTTCTGGTTATCTGCACCCATATTGCACTGCATCGATTGCATTTCAGTGTTCATTGCAGTAATCCAGGTTTACATTACATCTTTTCTGAAACTATTGTAAATTAGTCTGTTTAATTTATTTCATTCATTCATTCGTCAGAAATGATTTGTGAACCTGTTTACCCACATAAAGCTCACGTAGGAGGGTTAACTTTAAATGTAGTTAGTAGCCAGAGGGCAAGTTTAGTGAGAAAATCTGTGAGACAGAGCCCAGCTGACACCATCATCAATAACCCTGACAGAAGCTCTGTCACTGAGCTGGAAGTCACAGCTCCAGTAATAAAGTACTGCAGGCCACAGGCTCTTAGTGAACTCAAGCGTCTAATTCCTTGCACAGTTGTAATAATTGTAGCCTGAAAAGTACTTTTCCACTCTGAAAAAACCTTCTCTATAACAGAAAAAGGTCAAGCTCAAAAAGGATTCTGACAGTTATAGTGGTCTCCCAATTTATTTATCTTCCTACCTACTCAATGGTCAGGATTAATTTTATATTTGGTGTTTCACTCAGAGAAATTGACTTAAAAAGTGTGCCTGTTGTTTCAGGCAAATAATAAAAATAATAATAATAATAATAATAGGTTGTGTACATGAGGAATAACGCTGTTTCTGGTCATTGTATAATGTCTATACTCTATTAACCGGATTGTTTTTTACGAGCACACCCTGTGTGTCAATGTCAGTTTTTCATGAACCCTACTCCTATACGGAAGGATTCTAGCCGCTATTATGTCTTTATTTTTTATACACAAAGTATATCCCCCATATATCATTTTCAGAGTCACAAGCTGCAGGAAGTTTGAGAACATTATGTACCAGTACTGAGCATTGTTGCTGTGCATCCGGTACTGGGATCACGTAATAAACCAATTACTATAAGCAGCTGCAAAATCACTATACTCATCTCTTTCTGCAGCTGTTGCTTCCTCGTACTCCTCCTCTCCTTTCTACAGACTTCTATGATTAGCAGCTATAACCTGATCCCTCTGTCACCTAATAATCTCTGTTGTCATCTGTGACTCTCTGGAAGGATTTTTTTTTTTTGTGAAATCAGGTGGTGAGGAGTGGGTAGGAGGAGAGAAAAGTTTAATTGGTAAGAGAAATTAATAATAATAATAATAAAGCTTTATTTATATAGCGCCAACATATTCCGCAGCGCTTTACAATGTAGGGTTAGCGAACAGAAATATACAGTAAGTAATTACAATAGAGAACAAATAAAGTACAATCATTGGATACAAAAACAATAGGCATAGAATCAATGTGAAAAAAAAATAAAAAATACAATAAATAAAGCAAGAATGAAGGTGACCCTGCTCAAAAGAGCTTACAATCTACAACGGGATAGGGGTTGTACAAGGTGCCGGGCTTATTGCACTGGTGGTCCAGGCATCTTGAGGAATGGGGTATAGGGCTAAGCTTACATGAATGGTCATCAGTCTGTGTAGACCCATCTCTTAATAATCTGATATATTACAAAGTATGGTATCCCCGTTTGGGTTTGTTAAAAAATGGAGCTACCATTTAAAGAGTTAATCACTGCAAAGGAAGCAAGCGCAATAGGGTCTTATTGTTGTATATGCAGTTTGGCTCTGAAGCCGCTATATAAAACTGCTCACCTTCTCTGGTTATGTGACGCACAACCAGTTTGAAAAACAGGTCAAGTAGCTGCTGCGAGACACACGCTTCCACGTGCAATGTGGTAGGTAGGAAAATCCAAGAATTCAAAGGGACAGTGTGTTGTAGGACCGCGCTGCTACAAAGGAAACGAAGCCCAAATCTTCGGTTGCTAATAGTTTATTGGATCCATCCAACGTGTTTCAGAGCCTTCTATGCTCCTTCATCAGGAAATGTATAATGTATGGGTTACAGAGACATTACAACGTGTGTGTGTATATGTGTGTGTATATATTATATATATATATTATATATATATATATATATACTAGATGGAAACACCTTAATCACATGATCATGACGTCAGTGGGAGTGTGCAATTACGTCAGAATTGCCATACGTTCCCTGATGAAGGAGCATAGCAGGCTCTGAAACGCGTTGGATGGATCCAATAAACTATTAGCAACTGAAGATTTGGGCTTCGTTTCCTTTGTAGCAGCACGGACCTACAACACACTGTCCCTTTGAATTCTACCATTTAAAGAGTAACCCTTGTTTTAATAATTTCATAAATCAGTTGTTTTATTTTAACGGCACTCAGCATGATCTCAAAACATGGCGACATGATGGATGTACGATCTGTAGGAAGATAAATCAATAGTACTCAAGAATATAAGAAACTTTGAAATATATCTTAAGGTACCGTCACACGCGGCAATATTGCTAGCAATTTCACTGGCAATTTGCTGGTTGCAGTGAAATCATGGACACATTGTTCTATTTTGTTGCTGTGTACAAATGGAGCAATGTGTCCATGATTTCACTGCAACCAGCAAATTGCCAGTGAAATTGCTAGTAATATTGCCGCGTGTTACGGTACCTTTAGAGAAATCTGATTCTATCGCTGCCAGGATTTATCATTAAAATTCTTAATTCACAGGTAAAATCTGTATTCAGTGAAGACTTTCCCATTATTGAGATAGAAGATGGCAGTTGTTACCAATAATATTCAATGTAGATGAGAGAGAGAGAAGAAGGGACGGGCTAGCAGCAGAGCTCCTCACCTACATAGCAACTGCCATCTCCTATCTCATGTGTAATAATCTGTCTGAGGTGCTTTCACACTAGCGTTTATTTGAAATCGCGGCAGATGCGGTGAAAAAAACGCATCTCCGCGATTACCGCATACCGGCTGCACTTGTGGCACAATTGCGGCAAACCCCATACAATGTATAGGCGGGCTTGCGGCAGATGCGGCAAGTGCGCTTTTGGCACTTGCGGCAGGTGCGGCCGCGAAAAAAAACTGCGGCTGACCGCGTTTTTTTTCACGGCCGCACCTGCCGCGAGTGCCAAAACCGCACCTGCCGCGAGTGCCAAAACCGCACTTGCCGCACCTGCCGCAAGCCCGCCTATACATTGTATGGGGCTTGCCGCAACCGTGCCGCAACCGTACCGCAGCCGGTATGTGGTAATCGCGGCAGATGCGGTTTTTTCCACCGCATCTGCCGCGATTTGAAAAAAATGCTGATGTGAAAGGGGTCTTATCTGAATACAGATTTTACCTGTTAATTGAGAATTTCGATGATTAATGAACAGCCCTGGCATAGATAAAAGCAGATATCTTTGATAAGATATCTTGCAAAGGCGGCCGTCACACGCTACAATATCGTGATCGATATCGTTTAAGCGATCTGCTTTTTGATCGCTTAAGCGATATCGTTTGTGCATTGCTGCGTGCAATCAAGCGATTTTACAATGTAAAATCGCTTGATCGTGACATCGCAGATATGAGAGCAGGAGCTCATATCAAGCGATAAACGCTTGTTCAATCTGCTTCATCGTGGTGTATGACACCACGATGAACGATCTCCCAGCGGCAGAGCCTATGCTGGGAGATGGTATTTATGGTAAAAGTCGGGTTACTAAGCGCCGCGCGGCGCCTAGTAACCCGATGTGTACCATAGTTACCAGCGATCTCGCTGGTCCACATCGCTGGTGAGTCTGTCTGTGTGACATCTCACCAGCGATGTGAGCGATATTGTTAGCGATCGCGCGTGCACGTGATCGCTTACAATATCGCTCACGATATTGCAGCGTGTGACGGCCGCCAAAGTCTACTTTTTGCTTGTGTACGATTGATTTATTAAATTAAAATTAAAATGACAGTTACCCTTCAAAGGGAATCTGTCAGTTGGGTCAACGCTTCTAAGCCATCTGTAGGGGTATGAAAGTCATAGAAAGTTGAGTAAAATGATTCCTTTACATCTGTGATGTCTAATTCCAGAAAAATTCACATTTTTCCTAATATGTAAATGAGCTGTTAAGATCTATAGGATGAACAGAGATCTCCCTGAGAGTCTACTTTTAGAGTTTATTTTAATGAAAGGGGGCATTACCAGTGTGAGACATGTAATGACAGATAGTTTACTCTCCTGATCCATGTCTCACAAGAGGGAATTGCCCTAATTTATTTAAAATAGGCTCTGGAGGCAGATTCTTAGGGAAATCTATGTCCAGTCCAGAAATCTTAACAGCTTATTTACATATTAAGAGACATGTGGATTTCTTACTAATAAGACATTGGATCACAGAGGAATCACAATTGCATTTTATACATCTATATATCAGCTTAATACAGTCAGGAACATTGTCTGAAATTGCGTATTTTAGGCATTTTTTCTCTCCTAAACATGTTTTTTGGAAAGTCTCTCGAAGACTGTGCTGAGTGGGCTGCTCTTCCTGGCAAGGAGTTGGCAGCTGTGCTATGGACTCTGAGCAGCTACATGTACTTAAAAGGTTACTCTGAGGCCAAGCATTTTTTTCCTAACTTCATACCTAATTTATTCCTATAATGAAAGTTTTTTTCTAATATACTTGCCTTACAAATTCCTTACCTTTCCCTCTCTGCACTATCTAACAGCTACTGTGTTTATTTTTCCTATTTCCTGTCCTGATAAAGTTTTGTGTGAGTGCTCCAGTGCATCAGAGGGAGAGGCTGCAGTCACTTCCCCAGCCTCTGCCCCTCTCTGAAACAAAGCATCAAATTAATGATGCTGGTTTTAGGAGCGAGATTGTCAATGTTGTGTACACGAAGGTCTCCAGCCCCACCTTCCCCCCTCCCTGCAATGCACTGACTTAGCCCCCCCTTCCTCCCTTTCTTCCTCCCTTTTTGCAGTGTGCTGTTTCAGTCCCCTATGCAGTGTTTCACTCCCTGTGCAATGAGCATGCTGTTCCACACTGATGGAGGCTAATAGTGATAAACTGATATCAGAGAAGTGTACTTGCAGTATGGGAGATCTGCGCTGCCCTGCAGGTGACGTCAGTAGTCTCTGCATAGTGAATAAGTCGGGAACTTCCACTGATGTCACCTGCAGTATACTGAAACTTGTCTGATGTTGGCTTATAAATATTTATAAGTCAACATCAGTGTGGGACAATGCGATTGCACAGAGTACGAGACACTGCATGGGGTGGGCTGCGACAACGCACTGCTGGGAGGAGAGAAGGTGTGCCTGAGACAGCGCACTGTGGGGAGTGGGAAAGAGGGGATGGAGACACTTAGGAACACAACATTGACAGTCACGCCCCTGAAACCAGGATCACTAACGTGATGCTTTGTTTCAGGGAGGGGCAGAGTGGCAGAGAGGGGCAGGTGGGGAATTTTTAAAGGATGTCTATTAAAAAATATCTTAGATTATAGGAATAAAGTAGATAGGAAGTTTGGAAATAAATTCTTGATTTTGGACTAACCCTTTAATGTGTTGCTGGCCCATTGTACACACAAACTGAAAAGGAGGACTGAGTGAAAGAAAGATGGGAGTTATATGACTGCTATAAAGTATGGCATGTGTCATTTTCCTAAATAAGATGGATTACAAAGTAATATAATCACATGTATTGCTGATTAATACCAAGCACGCTTCAAAAAAGATGCAGTTTTGAAGTTATATTAAAGGACAGATTGTACTTTCCAAGTGGATTCTCTAAATTAACCACCACCTCTAAAGCTTTGTAAATTCTATTGTTAATTTATTTCTGGCTTCTGTACAATACACTATGCTTGTAAATGTATCAATAGATAAAGTTAATAATGGATATATTCTGTATTTACAGATCAAAGTCGATGTAAATTAAAGATAACATTTTACTTGTTTAATGTAATGTAAATTCCTTTATGTCATTTCACAGAATGTCATTTTATAATATATACTACTAGCCCGCCAGACAACCTTGAAGTTAATGAGGAAGATGGATGAGGATTGCGCTTTAGCCTACCCTGTTTCCCCTAAAATAAGGCACTCTCTTATCTTACTTTTTGCTCCAAAAAATGCACAATGTCTTATTTTCAGGGGATGTCTTATTTTTCCATCATCCCCTTCAAAGACCCAATATTCCCATACAGCCCCCAATATCCCCATCATCCCCTTGCAGCCCCCAATATTCCCATGCAATATTCCCCCCCATCTTATTTTAGGGGAAACAGGGTATCTCATAGATCTGTAAATGAATGAGTGGAGGCTCACACACAACGTGGAGACATAAGCTACTCTCATAAAACTAAAGCAGCACATCAAGTAACAGGTTGGCACAGTATGTATGTAATCTCAGCCACTAATCTTTCAGGTCTACCTTCCTTGTAGTAATCATTGAACAAGGTCATTATTGGGTGTGTAGAGAGCAATCAAGCTTGTTCCATCTTTAGGCTAGGTTAGTAAATTCTTAGTATCCAGCATTTATAAAATATGACTTCCCCCACTGGCCTTTTGAATGCCAAATAGTTTTACTTACTATTTTATAAATTGTTCCTTAAAGAAAACCTGTTAGCAGGATTTATTACCATAATGGATGGCACTTTGATGCTGATTAAAGGCATTACTGTAGTGAATAAATCTGATCCTTGGTTGCTGAATAATCTGTGTCTAAAGTTTTCTAAATGAGGTCATCTGTACATCCCTTGCACAAAAGGGTGTGACATGGGTGGTAGGGTCTTCTGATACATTAGGAGAGGGTAAAGTTGCAATTGCAAGTAACATAAATCTAACTATAATTCCATGGTCTCTGGGCACGGGGTAGTAGACCCACATACCTCTGGTTGAGGTGTTATTGTTTTAAATTGGTTTTAAGTGTGTGTATACAGTTGTACCAATAAACATCTTAAATAACTTTTGGACTCGATTGTGAGCTCATTCATTAAGGTGTTCCTTCATTCCTTGTGTTGTTCCTACACTTTTGGTTTGTTTCTTATCTGTATATGTGGCTTATGTAAGCACAGGAATCGTAGATTATTATCGTTTTCAGTGATTTAGTGAGCAGATCTCTTTGATATCTGCCTTTCATTGTAATTTACGCGGCAGCGCATGCACAGTCATAGCTTAAAGTCTATACTAATACTCACTCTGTGCTGCTGCAGAAGTCATTTTGTTAGAGACCTTATGCATCTACAGACTATCTTCAATTGAATTATGCCAGAGATCTCAGTCTACTCATTCACTGCCTTCAGCGCCATTTTATTGAAGACTTGCAGACCGCCCTCAGAGAATCATACTGCACATGCACCGCCATCTACTCTATAATTGCCGTAGGCATTTTCGTGTCGGCCCCCGAAAACGCCGTGGCTATGTCACTATGTGACGTCACCACGCGCGAGCAATGGCCGCGAAGCGGCCATTGCGAGTCGCTGGCCGAAAATAGAACCAGAGGCTCGGCCACAAACTTAGCGATTTACCGCTGAGGTAGCGCGAGCAATGGCCGCGAGGCCATTGCGAGTCGCTACCTCAGCCGCCGCACCTGCCGCATCTCCCCCTATACTTTCAATGGGGATCTATTGCGAGTCGCTGTGTAGCGCGAGCAATGGCCGCGAGGCCATTGCGAGTCGCTACACTTGCGGCGCGGTTGCGGTAATCCCCATAGAAAGTATAGGGGGACTTGCGGCAGGTGCGGCAGCGAGTCGCTGGCTGAGTGCGAGCACTTGCGGCGCGGTTGCGGTAATCCCCATAAGGATTACCGCAACCGCGCCGCATTGCGAGTCGCTGGCTGAGTGCGAGCACTTGCGGCGCGGTTGCGGTAATCCCCGTAGAAAGTATAGGGGGACTTGCGGCAGGTGCGGCAAGTGCGGTTTTGCCGCACCTGCCGCAAGTCCCCCTATACTTTCTATGGGGATTACCGCAACCGTGCCGCAGATGCGGTTTTTAAATAAAATAAAATAATTTTAATACAAATAAATTTACTTAAAATAACAAATAATAAATACATTTAATAATAATAAAAATAGTAAAAAAACAAAACAAAATAAATAATAAAATAAAAAATTCCTATCTACTATATTGGATTATTATTTGAAAATCTAAAAAAAAAAAAAAAAATATTCTAGACACCCGATGCATTTGCATCGGGCTCACAGCTAGTCTATAATAATGGCGTGAGCATGGATTTTAAATAAAATAAAAAAATGGCAGAAGGAAGGAACAGAAGAAGACCCAACACCTCAAGTTCCTTCCCGATGCCCATGGAATGCATGGATGACTTCATTATAAAAACTTTAGATGCAAATATATTCAGCAATCGAGTATTGGATTTCTTAACTACAGGTATCAATTTAATTATCATCACCGTGCCGTTATACCAATGCCTGTACTTTACTATGATAAAACCTGCTGACAGGTTCTTTTTAAAGGATTTGTCTAGGCTTTTCACATACTCCTGGCCACAATATAACTAGATGAGCCGCCTTGCTCAAGTCACTTGTACTGAGTGAGGCCACACTGCATATCACATACTTGCGGTCACATGATGGCATCGGAGAATCCTTACAACACTCACTGGGTGCCACATTAGTGACTGCAGATTTTCATGATAAGCCTGGTCAACTCCTCTGAACATATGTCTTTTCTGCCCTTTTAGCTTGCTAGCTGTTGACAATTGCATTAGTTGCACCAGGGATGTCATTGCATTATTGAAATTATACATGATCTCATATAGGAATAATCCCTACAGAAAGTTTATTTTAATAAATAAAGATTCAGTCAATATTAGGGACACCACATAAAGTTGAAGTGAATATCATTGACATTGACACTTGCCATGAGGTAGGATAGCGTAAGTGCATATTCATTGCTCAAAACGCTCGTTTGATGAATTGATATTTTGGTTGTTGTAAAAAATCCTCATTCTCGGCAGCACATCATCCTGTATAAATAGAACTTGTGCTGCCAAGAATAATGGCAGTCTAAGCGCACAGAAATTAACCGGTGATCAGCATATAAATAGCTGATTGGTAGAGGGGCATTTACACTGCATGATTATCGGAAATGGGTATTTTCAGGAATGGTCTTTATCCCGATTATCAGCCATTGTAAGCAAACTACCGATTGCCCAACCAATCAAACAAAACACTCATTCATCTGGTGAAATGATCTTTTGGCTCACTTATAAATCATAGTTTTCAACAGCTCAATACCCTGTGGTGCGGAGAACAACGACAACCTATTAGCACAGAACAATGCATTTCTGATTGTTCTGTGCTGATCATAAGCGTGGAAGCCATGTCTACACAAGATATTAAATAACCAACAATCAGCAAACAATTACCTGATTGGCGGTAACTTAAGGTGGTGTCACACCTGGCGACGTCGCTAGCGACATCGCCGAAAAAGTGACATATCAGCGATGTCGCTAGCGACGTCACGCTGTGTAAATGAGCGGCGCGACCGCGTTTTATCGCTGGTCGCAGGTTGACAGGTTTACGGGAAGAACCGTAAACCTGTCAACCGGCGACCTGCGATAAGGCTGGATCGCGCCGTGTGACATCGCCAGAGCGATGTCGGCGGCGATCCAGCCTATACCGCAGCGTTGCTGCGGATCGCTCGCTGGGCGGAGCCCAGTGAGCGATGTCACCGCCCGCATCGCTGCGGTGTCGCCGGCCGCAGCGATGCTGTGTTACTGCTGGCCAGCAATGTCGGAAGCGAGCGGGCACCCGCGCATCGCTTCCGACATCGCTGGCCAGATCGTGCTGTGTGACAGCACCTTTAGTCCTGCAAGTTGGGTGGTATTAATACACCCTTACGCAGACAAGACACTTATTGAGGTTGATATGCTTAAATCAGAGGAAAAATAGACAAGTGTAAAGATATGAGTAACTTTGATAAGATACACAACTGGGTAAGAAGATTTCCAAAATGAGAAGTCTTGCGGGGGTGTTTTTTTTCTAAATATGCAGTGGTTAGTACCCACCAAAAATGGTCCAAGGAAGAAAAACTGATGACTGGTTCATGTACAACTAATACTCATTGATGCATTTGCAAATACGGGGTTATCTTGTCCAATCTCATGGAACACCTAGTGTAGGACAAATTGCTGAAAGGCACCAGAACACATAGTGCATCTCAGCATGTGCACATAAAACTGCGTAGTCACATAGTACGCAATGTTAGACAGGTGGCTTGAATATTATGGCTCATTAGCATAAATTGCAGTATCGTTCTGCACATACTCATTTATAATTACTGTAGGTTAATGTATAGAAATATCACATTTTGTGTTTAATGTATACAGCATGACATATCTTAGTAAAATGAGAGATTGTATTTGTGCAAAGTACATGTACAAACCAGCTCACTCCTATCCAAAGTGAAAGATCAACGATCTGAAGTAACAATCAACTGAAGTAAGGAAGACATTTCCAGACATATTCTGGATAAATACCTTGCATAAGCTTTATTCCAACATGGTGAAAAATTATATTCCCAGTACATCCAAAAATATATAAATATATATTTTCCTATGTGTTTCAAACTAAAACATGGTACTCTTACATAAAAGGGCTTAGGTATAGTATGGAATGTGAAGGAAAAAGAAATAAATTATTAGGTATACTGGAAATGTCCTATTACACCATGTCTGAATAAAATGATTGTATTTGTTCTACTGCCAACCTACTAAATTATTTCAAATATCATTTGTAGCAATACAAACTAATTTCTAAGGGTTACATATAGGTAGTATTATGCTCATATGTAAATGTGAACTCTACTTTTTTTGGAAATCTTGCAGTGGAAAATATAAAATACTATTACTTATTAACAGGAACAGTGGATACCAAGTAATAGCTAGGATCTGGGGATTTTTAGTTCTACAATCATTCCATTTAATACAACTGTGTTGTCTACTGTAAATTGTAACAATCATTGATGCAACCCAAAGTACTGTAATAATTTCCATTAGATTGCGATTTGTCTATAGTGTGGATACTCTTAAGATAGTACCACTATATTTTTGTAAGTTTTATCAGTCTTCACCTTCACTAGTTACATCCGCCTTTCTCTTTTTAGAATCTGATGAACCATGTAATTCAAGTGTCCTCTTTCCAGTATTCTCAGGGGTTGGTAACCATCTTCTTGTGGATCCAAAGGATACTTAGACAGTAGTATATAAATTGAAGGACAATTTTTGTAAACTGTTATACATGGGACTGGGTTCTTAATGACTGGCCCTTTCTGCTCCCATTCTTCCCGCAAAGTTGTGTACTGTATCTTTGTGATTTGATGTAGACCACCAACTTGCCTCTTTAATATTTCCGCACAGGTAATGGCTTTAGTAACAGCTTGACCATAAGCTCCAAAAATAATCTGCTCAGTTCCTTCTGCTGCCATATATGATGATGCATATCCAACTAAATTACGGATTTTACTGCCTTCCTTGACTCTCATCTGTGCCACATGTGGATGAAGGTTCTTGAATGGTAGAGCTCCCCCTTCATCTTCAACAATAATTTTCACCCGACGTAAGTTTTCCATTCTGAACAAAGAGAAAGGATATCATTTGTAAGTCCTTTACAGAAACAGAATGAAATGAACTACAGTAGAAATAATTTATTATAAAGCAAACAGGTCACCTTTTGACTGAATACCTCAGCTGGAAGATGAATGACAGCTGCTAAGAAATCTCGGTGGGAATATGAAGTGTCTCTGCTTAAGACAACACATGAATGCTAAGCAAATGTATATCTAAAACTCAAATAGACAACACTCTAAATGTCCAGCCAAGTAAAGATGATAGCTATCGAGAACATGCAAAACCAAGGCAATTGGCCACTCTATAGTGTTAATAATGATTCAAATGGAAATGTAACTCAGGATGAATATATGGATTTCTATGATCATTACAACCAAATTAATATTTTCTATCATCTTGCAACATGAAGATAACCTGTTTGTGTAAAGACATGAAGAGGGCACAGGACTATCTGCTAAATAACTATTTGCAATTGGTGAAATGTGAAATTGTAGTGTTTTTGTTAAGACTGTATTTTAGTGACTGGCATTAAAACGTATATAGGGAGATTTGAAC
The DNA here is from genome assembly GCA_033576535.1 of Allobates femoralis. Lineage (NCBI taxonomy): Eukaryota > Metazoa > Chordata > Amphibia > Anura > Aromobatidae > Allobates > Allobates femoralis. The sequence goes on from JARQOC010000004.1 coordinate 213,387,300, forward strand.
CGCACATCAGTTGTTCCCGTATCTGCTTGATATCTTTTTATACACCATATGTTTTTGTAGACCTTTCCTGCTCAACATTACTTATTTCTTTTTCTATTTTAATCTGTGAGGGTATCAACTATTTTGGCAGATAGTGAACATACATTGTTTCTTTTGTCTTACAGGTAGCATTTTTTAATGTATTTTCTTCCTTATCTTTGTATTCAGTTCCTTTTTTACCCTTGCTTTATATTTTGTGTCTTTAATGTTTAGTATCTAAAAAGGAACATTTTTATCCTAATTATTTGCCCTGCATTTCCTTCTGCATATGGGTTTTAAGTATCCATGCACATAGAACCAATAATTGTGGAGTGTCTCTTATAGATGTTTACATAATATTAGTGTAAAGCCTTTGAAATATATTGGTTATCTTTGGTTAGAGGTTGATGGCTCAATAGGTAGCAGGTTGTTATACCACACTGGGGTCCTGGATTTGAGTCTGGCCAGGATAACTGCTCCATGAAGCCAACATGGTGCATCTGTGCACTGTTGGTTCCTGTGGTTCGGCTTACTATGAAATTGGCACAAGTATGTCATGACTTGGGCTACCCAAACTGGATCATGTGTCCCATTGGAGACATGGGCTGGTGTGACTGCAAACGCTGTACAAAATATCTACAAAGGCTTATAAATAATAGAATAAGCACTTACTGTGTTCTTTTGGCTCCTTATGGTCCACGAAAGATCTCCAAGAATGCGCCTTTGAGTCAATTTCTGGCTATGAGTAGGGACATACGACTTCACAGAAAGTTGCCTGGAGCTGTTCAAGTATTCAGAGAATTTCTGTCTTTTAATTTCTTAACTTCATTTATGACTTCTTTGTCCACGCTCCCTTTAGCAGTCTCTATTGACTAGCGCCTACCATGCTGAGGGATTTGCAGTCTTTCTGCTATCCTCTAGCATTATCAGCAAATAGGAGGTGTTGAGCTCCTGTCACTTCTCCTTCTGTGCTCCTCGCTCTGTGAACCACACTGCTGTGTCTGATGCACTTACAGACCCTCCTCCCTCTCCTTTCCTATACTGCTCTCTACAATAGTAGCTGCGAGGAGAAGAAGCATCAGGGCTGTTACTTCAATTCAACCACTTTGCTAGTGGAATGGAAGAGCATAGAGATTATTATCTTTAATTATACCCCTAGTATATAGACAGGCTTAGCCTAGCTGTATAATCATCTTGTCTAAGTTGCATTTTCACACTCTTGCCTTCTTTTCAGCATTGCTGTCTGCCTGTTTTTTTTATTCTAAAACCTGCCTGTTCTTAAATCCGCTCTTCCATTCCACAGCTAAATGATTCTCCTCTAAAGCCGCCTTCCCCCTTGATAAATAGGACTTTCAGTACTTTTTTGTCTGTATCTCCCACTGCCCAAATCCTTCTGTATAAGCCCCTCTCGTTCGCTTTGCTTTTTCAGTGTCGTTGTAGTAAACACATGTTAGACTTTGGTTTTCTTCTGTTTTTCATGTCAAGTTTCACCGTTAGGCTCTTTCCTCACTTTGTTTTGCATCCCCCTCTTGCTTTTCTGCCTTGATGATCTGAAGGAAACCTCTGGTATATACGGCTACGTTCACACGTTCAGTTTATGGTCAGGTTTTCACATCAATTTTGTAAGCCAAATCCAGGAGTGGATTAAAGATGCAGGAGTGGTGACGTCTTTCTATTGAAATATTCCTCTGGTTGTTCCACTCCTGGGATTGGCCTGTAAATACTGATGTAAAATACTGAATGTGAGAATGGCCTGGAACATAAATAGACATCACCACTTCTGTATTTTTTATCCATTCCTGTTTTTAGCTTACAAAAACTGATGTGAAAAACTCACCAAAAACTGAAGATGGGAAGGTAGACTCTTCCAGTTGCCTTTACCACTGTGCATACATCTTTTATTAGATGCTTTTGTATTTAATGGTACAGTCTGCACTATAGAATGTAGCACAAAAATAGTATCTCTGACATATAAGTCTGACAAAGGTTTAAAGGCCACTTTAAGAGCCTATGGGTACATTTCATGTATCTGCCAGCAGTTTTAAGTAGGAGCTAAAATGAGAGCACCAGGTGCTTTACCCATGTATTACCTCTGTTATGTGATATATTTATCTAGGACTGGAAAGTTTCTTAAAATTGCCATGAATAGATGAGGTAACAGGTCACGCCAAACTATTCAATAACTTATCGACCAATTATTCAATTACTTTCAAACCCAAAAAATGTAGGGACACTGTCAAAAAATGGCTGTAATACCTAAACAATTTATGCAATATTTTTGCAAAACCAGCTAAATTGAAAGGTTTTGCCCAATGATGATAAACAGATGTTAAAGGTTTATTCCCACAATATCAATTACAGCTCAGAGGCTTAAAATTCTAGAATTAATAAATATGTCAAATTGTCAAATCCAATCAATTTCCAAAAGTGCTCGCTGCTCTGGATATCACCCCTTGAAGACCCTACCTGGTTGGTTTGTCTTTCAAGTGAAATATAAGTAAAACATAAAATGTTCAGTCTACAGTGATATTTTATCATGAAAGTAGGGCATTTAAGTAGATGTATGCAATGGTGATTTCTTCATCTCAAATAATTTATTGAAACAAAAGCCAACAACAGTGGTGGGCATACCCTAACAAAAATATCAGTGTCTCAATAACTTGTCATGTGGCTTTGAGCATAAATTACAGATTGATAATGACGTCTCATGCTGTACACAAGTCAAGTTATTGTTTGCTGAGGCATAGCATCCAACTCTTCTTGAAGGGTGGCCCTAATGTCATTGAGGTTCTGGGGCACGCTGATCCCATAGATTTTCAACGGGATTCAGGTCTGGAGAAAGTGCAGGCTACTCCATTTGAACTACTCCAGTTTCCAGCAACCTTCCCCCTAACAATGCGTCCTTGATGAGCAGGAGCATTGTTGTTCATGAAGATAAAATTAGGTCTCTATTGTTCAAGCAGAGGCACAATAACGGGATTAATTATGTTACTCATGTAGTAGGGGCTTATCACTGTTATGCCCACAGTGCATGACGACGTAGAGTGGACTCACTAGACCACTGGTGGCTGTATACCCTATACTCAAGAGGCAGGAGAATGACTTTAGTAAAACCAAGGATATTTATTGAGGAAAATTTTAAAAAAAGAGAAAAGGTGCCTGAGGGGAGGACCCTCTGGATCACGACACTGTACACTCAGAGTGAAGCACCGACAGGAGTAACTCCCTATACACCCGTTACAACATCAGGAGGCCTAAATGCTGTGAATCCCGGACCAGAAGGTTGACCTGTACAGACCGGACAATAGGTATGGAGAGACTGTGGAATACTGGCTCTGTCGGAAAGATGAATCCTGGGAGCTCCGTTCAATCCCAGAGAGACTGATCCAGCTGGTACAGGAATTCGGACGGTTCTGTGCACATCAGGAGAGGCCTGGTCAGACTGAGGATTCTGTGGAGACAGAAGTGTTAGTATCATGCAGAGCAAAGAGCAACAGTCTTCCTAGTGCAGATCTCAGCAGAGAGAGGCCAGGACAGCTGCAACAAACAGAGAATGAACATGTTGCTCAGGCAACTCCCATAGAGGAAGGATGCCTTTTGTGCCCAGAGCAGCTCAGCACTCAAGCATAGACCTAATGGGGAACAGGTGTAGAGCTCCTATAAGTGTGTGCAGGATGGTGGGCACATAGCCTAAGAACATTCCCAGGAGACCTGCCCAGAGGACACAGATTCCTATCAGAGAAGAAGACAGTCGCATGGAACCATGACCAGGGTGAACAGAATCAATGGAGCTGTGTGGTGAGCACCGATTTCCCTGCTTTGCACAGAGGCCAGCCCCGCAGGTGAGGGCATGATGTGGCGCCCCTGCAGATCCAGTCGCCACAGTGATACTGCACCACAGTTGAGGTGTAGTACTCTCGGGTAAGTGGAAGCACTGATCAGTATCAGGACACCCAGACCACACACTACACCAGTCCAGGTCAGGGTTAGGGCGCGATTGCTTCTATGGGAGAGCACAGTCCATGATCCTGTCTCGAAGGAGAAACCAGGGTAGTGGGGATGGGTGGAGAGGAAGTAGTTAGGGGAGCACCCGGGAAGAGGTGAAGTCAGGGAGAACATGTAGAAGATGTGGGATACGTGACAAAGGGTATAAATAGAACAAGGAAAGATCTGGAAGCCAGTCGAGTTGGCAGGATGCTAGTGAAAGGAAGTCTGTCATAAGAGGAGTAAGAGCTTGAGAGAAGTGTCCAGAGGACTGGAGCCAGGGGAGCTCATGCTAAGACCTAACTGGGAAGCAGAGAAAGAACCGGGGTGCTCCAGGAGGTAGAAGGGATCCCAGGGGACCGAGCTGTGAGCAATCTGCCCTTGGGCGCCATGTTCATGGTGACAGAAATGTGGAGGGACCAGGCCGCAGATTAGGGCCTGTGTGAGCGAGGCGCAAGGCAGGAGGGAAAAGCAAGTACAGAGTGAGACAACCGAGAAAGGACAGAGAGTAGGGGTACCATTTGAGTGACATCCCACTACCCAGGAGTAGCTGGATTGCTTCCTCCGAGGACTCAGTGCTCAGCGGGCTGTTGCACAGTGACTGTGAGTAAACATTTTAACACTGCATCCCGCTGTGTCTGTGACCTAATTGATGCATCAGCAACTTTGCGCTGGAACATAGCTACCAACTCACTCATTAATATCAGCTGCCCTGGGGTTAGCCCTACCCGTGGAGGGTGTACCTACTTGGCTGCATTATCATCAGCCCCAGAGGAACTGTATAGCAGTGGTGGCCACCACTGGCCACAACCTACGGGTGGTATCACATGAAACAAGAGTAATCCCCAGGTGCCAAGTCCAGAGAGTCCCTTAGAAGAAGCTTTGTAACTGTTCCCATTTTTATTGACCGCTCCAGGGCCACGGACTGGGTCACACCACCGTGACATCCCGTTTCCCCCTCCTGACCGCAACACCATCAGGTTCGGCTCCGAATACCCCACGGGGCGCGTCAACTTGGCGTCACAAACAAGATCACCGGCCCGATAAAACTGGGCCTCATGCGCCTCAGAGACCATATTTGTGAACTGTAAGCAGTGCATGGCCAAGAAAGAACAGGCGTCATGATCATCACGAAGGGAGTGGTGCGGCCTCCCTTCGTGGGCCAGGTAGCCAAACGGCGCGAAAAGCTGTACCCGTCCACCAAAGTTCACCAAAGTACAGTTCACAAACATCTGTGCAGCAGGACCTGTCAGTCGGCCAGAGAGACCCACCCCCTGGTGTGGCCGATGACGCCAGGAGAAGGAACCACCCAGAGAAGGGAGCAGTAGGGAGACAGACTGAGGAGCAAGCTGGCAACGCTGAACCTGGAAGCCATGGAGAGAGGTGACCGAAGGGCCTGGGAGTGCGGGGAAGAGATCGTGGACTCCCCCAGAGTACTGGAGGAAGGCCTTGAGTAGCTGTTGCTCCTAGACCTGGGTTTCCTGCAAGGCAATGTGGAAAACCTGGGCCAGCAGTTGAGGAGAGCCCAGGTAGAGACATCTGCCCAAACGGTGGCCCTGCATGTGACCTCGGCTGCAGCACAAGACCAGGCTGCGCCAGCTAGCACGGTAGCATCCAAGGACTCCAGGAGAGCGAGGATAGCTCAGATAGCATGATGCTGCCCTGGCCGAGGAGAAAGCCGTATTCTAACTTGTGGTAACTGAGAGTGCTAACCTTTTTACATAGTAAAGACTATTGTAGACCCGAGTGTGTGTTTGTAAAAGGAATGTATGTTTAGAATTTGTAAACTAAAAGTGAAAGTGTGCCTGTTTGAAGAATGTGTACTTTAGTGTAGAATAGGAATCATATATATTTTGTTGCCTAAAGGACTGTGAGGCTGTGGACTATGCGCAACCCAACTTTACTGTATATAGTTAGCACCACGGTGTGCTCCCTGTTGGTTTTATAGCTGACATGACACCCTAACCACAGAACGAAAACTCACTTGACGTGGCCAAACCAGTGGTCGAACTGGAAGATCATCAATGTCATGTAGTCCTCCCAGGACCTCTGTTGGGGATTATGTTAAGTGGGTCCCCCGCTTACGTTACACCTAGGACAGTGTGATGGATACCCAGATAGGGATCGTATTGAACTCTGTGGACACTGTAAAAAATTATTTATGCTATTAATAGTTTTGCTAGTTTAAATGCATCGTTCAAGTCAAAGTGCCTCCCATTATGGGATGAAAAGTTTTATTGTTATCTGTTGAAAAGCATTTCAAAAATGTTTTTTGCATGTCTTAATACCAGATATTTCTGTTTTATTTCAGCTCGAGGACGTGCTGCAGTACCCCACTCTCGGGTAAGGGGGAGCACTGATCAGTATCAGGACACCCAGACCAGACACTACACCAGTCCAGGGCAGGGTTAGGGTGAGATTGCTCCAACCAGAGAGCACAGTCCCTGATCCTGTCTGGAAGGAGGAACCAGGGTGAAGGGGAAGTAGTTAGGGGAGCACCTAGGAAGGAGTGAAGTCAGGGAGAACATACATAGATGACGCAGGACACATTATAGAGGGTATAAATAGAACAAGGAAAGATCTAGAAGCCAGTCAAGTTGGCGGGAAGCTAGTGAAAGGAAGTCTGTCAGAAGAGGAGTAAGAGCTTGAGAGAAGTGTCCAGAGGACTGGAGCCAGGGGAGTTCGTCCTAAGGCCTGACTGGGGAGCAGAAAAAGAACCGGGGTGCTCCAGGAGGTAGAAGGGCTCCCAGGGGACCGGGCAATCTGCCCAGTGGTGCTATATCCATGGTGACAGAAATGTGGAGGGACCAGGCTGCAGAGTAGGAGCACCAGGACCCCAAGACTATTGGAGAACGACCAGGCTCAGCTAGCAACTCGGAGGCTGTGGTGCTTCCAAGGTGCTTCAGCTGATATTGCGCACATCCGCTGAAAAGGTGGCCATATAGGATTCAGGGAAAAGACTACGAAGTAACCCTAGGAGGGACCCATGGTCACTGGCTCTGGGCTCTGTGTGAGCGAGGCGCAAGGCAAGAGGGCAAAGCAAGCGCAGAGTGAGACAACCGAGAAAGGACAGAGAGAGGGGTACCGGGAGTAGTTGGATCTCTCCCTCCGAGGACTCAGTGCTCAGCGGGCTGTTGCACAGTGACTGTGAGTAAACATCTTAATATTGCATCCCGCTGTGTCTGTGACCTTCTTGATGTGTCAGCAGTCTTGCGCTGGAACATAGCTACCAACTCACTCATCACTCATCTACTGCCCTGGGAATAGCCCTACTCGTGGAGGGTGTACCAACTCTGATGCATTATCATCAGCCCCAGAGAAACTGTATAGCAGCGGCGGCCACCACTGGCTGCAACCTACGGGTGGCATCACGTGAAACAAGAGGAATCCCCGTTCCCAAGTCCAGAGAGTCCCTTAGAAGAAACTTTGTAACTGTTCCCCTATTTATTGACTGCTCCAGGACCATGGACCGGGTCACACTATCGTGACATCCCGTTTCCCCCTCCTGACCGTGACACCGTCAGGCCCGGCTCCGAGTACCCCACGGCCCCCACGGGGCGCATCAATGACAATCAATGTATCATTCTCAAAGTGTAGGAAAGATCTGTATTGACACTCCTGCCCACACTGTAACATCACCACCACCGAAAGCTTGTCTGGTGACAACAGTGGCTGATACATAGCGCTCTCCTTGACATCTCCAACATCATTCAGGAATGACGTAAGATGGCACTTCCTGTTTGTGGTGCTCAAGTAGGTACCCACACCTTGTAACAATTCAAAAAAATACTTAGCAATAAGAAGCATTTATCTATTTCAGTGATTTTTATTGTGACAATTCTGAACAAAACAAATGTTTCTGTCCTGTGAACTTGGACCTTCTTCAGTATGCTGTACATTATATATACAAAAGAAACAAAAATAAAACAGTGAATAAGTGATAAAATGGTGATACATACAATATATACAACACAAGTCAGAATTATATATATGAAAATCATTATTCCAATGCATCAAATTCACTAGCTTTCTTCAGTGACATACTGTATAATTCTGACTTGTGTTGTTTATATTGTATGGATGGAATATTTATTGGCATGTAAAATAATAAAGTCGACATATTTAATCACATTTGGGCTTCGTGGGATGACTATATAACGAGATTATCGACATCAGATAACGCAATTCCCTGAGTGGCTCCTCCACTTCTTTTCTCTTTTGTACTCTCTCATCAAAATTCCCCATCCATTGTTACCCCTACACCTTTCCCTCTTTTCCCCTTATATCATTTTTTATTGATTGAAATATATTTTAATATTGGAACAGTTGTATATTTGGAAGAATATATACAAATAAATAATTTAAAAAATTGAAAAGTAATGTGCATGACTGTAGGGTTCTAGTGTCAGGGAATGCCCATTTAAACCTAGTTAGTGGGCATGACATATTTGCAGTGGCGCTTTACCTAGTTAATGGGCGTGGCCTGTCATTTCTAAGCACTTTACCTAGTTAGTTCCCTTCAGTTGTTTCCACGATGGATGTTTTCATGCTCAGTTAAATTTGTAAAGGCCACTTCACACGCTAGGATATAGGTGAACGAGATCGTTAGCTATGTCATGTGACCGCGATCCTTCCGACATTGTTAGTGCATTGTCACACACAAAGATATCGTTAACGGTCTTAAATTTGGCAATGCGCCAGCTATTTTGAGAAGAACGTTTCAGCGATGTAAAACAGCGGCAGGAATATGAGGATTATGAACAACATCGTTCAAAAAGGTGTCACACTGAACGATGCAGCGGCTTCCCAGAACGTTAATTGGAGGACGAACGATAGATTTGAGGTCCGGATCTCAAATTTTTGATGAAAGTTCCAACAATTTTTCCTTCCTACATTGTTCGTTTACACGCAACGACGCACAAACGATATCATTTTAATGAGCACAAATCCGTGACGTTTCAACGATATCGTTAACGAGATCCTAGCGTGTGAAGTGGCCTTAAGGATTATCTCAGTGTGATTACATATCTGCAACATAAAAGATTAATTCACTCGGATGTCTATTGCTTTTCATTTCAGTGATCATTTTCCTTCATTAAAGAAGTCAGCAAAATGAGTGGCAATGCGTGGAAATGTGCGTATTTCGGAAAACCTACAATCTTGCACAGTACTTTTCCATTTTTTCTTTGCTATTCTGGTAGTCGATTTAATTTCACTATTCTGTTTTTTTTGTTTATTATATATATCTGCTTGTATTTAAATATGTAATGAAATCAAATTTATATATGTACGGTATATAAAGCAAAAAGATGCAAATAATATAGAATATACAAACGATTGCCATCTCTATTTGGCGACAACAGACAACCAATAAGTGGACCGTCCCCGATACTGCAAGTAGGCAACGCCATGCCCGATCCCGATAGTGCAGCTTGCAAGGCCACACCCGTTCCACAATACTCCATTCACCTAGGCCACGCCTGGTCCTTGATACTGCAGATGGCAACTATTCCAGAATTATGGTGTAAAGAATGCTGATTATCATTATGAATTTGATAAGTGATACTTGCCATGCTCCTGTCCCTCCCCAGGTCTGCTCACTTGGTTACAAATGGGCAAAAATAGAGGTTGCAAAATAATAATATAATAATATTTATTCATTTATATAGCGCTATTAATTCTATAGCACTTCACATACATTTGCAACACTGTCCCCATTGGGGCTCACAATCTAAACATCCTTTCAGTATGCCTTTGAAATGTGGGAGCAAACTGGAGTGCCCAGAGGAAACCCATGCAAACATGGGGAGAACATACAAACTCCTTGCAGATGTTATCCTTGGTTGGAATTGAACCCAGGACCTCAGCGCTGCCCAATGCCCAAAATTTTAGCGCAGCCCAATGTTTGGCCAATATCTTGCTACTTTTCCAAGTTTTTTAAGACATAAAAGCTTTGATGAATTGGGCCCAGTATATCAAAAACACATACAGAACTGGAGGATCGAGGATTAGAAACCTTTACAGAGGGTGATATGATGGGGAGAGACAAGAATTATATTTACTGTTATAAGATTGGAAACTATGCAGCACAGCACCATGTCTCCTCTTGTTAGCTCGGCCCTGGGGGCTACTAGTATGTCACTGAGGAGAGTGGGTAGAAGAAGCAGATTATGGGAAGTATAGTTTACAGTGGTCACTGTTGCAGCACTGAAGGACCGTTCACTTCATACTGAGCAAAAGGACACAATAATTAGTGGAACTGGAGCCATAAAAAGATGTAAGAAATGTCACAGTCTGAAGGCATTGTTGAGTTAGAGATGGTATTAGACTATAGTGATTTTACAAAAATGTAATAGATTCTGGGGTAAACTCTTTAAGTTATCACCTATTCATAGTGCTCTGGAATCCAGGATATGAGGAGCCCCATCTTGACTGGAGCGGAGCTGCAAAGCCCAAGCTGCACTCCATTTATTGGCTTTGACATAGCCAGAAATAGCTGAGCATTGAACTTTGCTTCTCTGTTAGTCCCAAACAATTTGATTAAGTGGAGTTTGGGCATGTGCAGCTCCGCTCCATGCAAGAGGAGACTCATCATTTCCTCGATTTCAAAGCCCGATTCTAATAATCGATGGGTGTCCAACAGACTTCCTTTTTTTCTGTCACTGTCCAAATACTTATGGAGCCAATTAATTGTGAAGGTGGCTCAATTCTATTAATGTGGGTGTAATGGCACTTTGTAGCCTTTTGTATTTTGTTAAAGAGGATCTGTCAAATGTTTCTCACATATAAAACATACACAGGTATAAGGAAGAGGGTTCTATGATCCTATGAACATATTTGATGTATGCACCAAGACAATTCCAAATCCATACAGCAAGTGGGGACCTAAAAGCCATTTTCATATCTTGATGCCTTTGTGTTGGTATACAGAGGCTAAATTCTGAAAATTCTGCCATTATCCAAATACTTTTAAACCAACAGCATGTGAAGGAGGCCCCAGTATATTAGACTTTGTTCAAGGTAATTTTGAGTCTTTTTTCTTTACGTATTCATTAAATACAATTCATACTGTACAAAAACAAAACGTAGCGTGAATATGACCTTGATGAGTAGACAGTGATATCTAAAGGTAACTCAATCTATTAATGTAGGCCTATTCAGTTGTGGTACTTGAACTGACTACAAATGTATTGACTTGCCAATTATTTATATGGCACACATTCCCTATAACAATTATTGATAGAATCGATTTCCTTCCACCAGAAGTAACTCAATTGCTTTGTTACCATAGATGCAACGATTAACCATATAAACTAAATAATCTGCAGCTCTGTGTCCTAATTATGTTTGCATAGGAAGGGTTTTTAAGTTTTTATTTTAGTCTTGAATATTCTGAAATAATGTGCAATCATTGTGCAATACAGCCTCCAAGCATACACTGGGCAGAAGTATAGAAATTAATCATTGGAATTTTCTGATGGCTATTTTTTAGTTTGTACAATCTCACATTTAAAGGGATTAACCATGACTATTCTATTTTATTCTTATAGTGTTACTACCTTACAGACAGTTAGTTGTTAAATACCTGTCTATTCTGGACAGTGCCAATCTCTGTTAGCTCAGAGTGGTCACATACCACACCTGATAGCAATTCTGCTGCTTCATTTGACGTCATGTCAATAGAGGTCTTCCCTTTCGACGGAGTGTCACTGCTGACGTGAGTCTGATTGACAGCTGGCTCCCCACTTTTAGGCAGTGGGGAGCTGGTTGTCAATTACACATGATATCGAAAGTAATTCCCTAGAGTGGAATGATGATGATTCTTTGTCAACGTGACCCCTCTGAGCTGGCAGAGATTGGAGCTGGGCAGAACAGGCAGGTAGTTAGCAACTACTTGCTTGTACTTTCTTAACCCCGAATGAAAAAAATAAAAAAAATTATTACTTAACTCCTTTAATGACTTTGAGAATTTACGGATACCATCCTTAAAGTGAAGTTTTCATCAGATATTGACCTACTGTTTCATTTAAGTTTTAAGATTTTTTATTTTTTTTTCATATAATGTTCGTTAAAAATTCTAAATTAGTAATCTTTCTATTTGTACACTTGTCACTGGATTTTTTTTAGACTCCTAATTTTTAATCTTTTCAGGAAGAGTTTTCAGCAGGTTCCGTATCATCATAGGTGGTATTGCAATGAATGCTCCCACCTGATAACATAGGGTTCACCAATCATAAGTGATGTCACACCTGACCCTGCTCTCACTCCCTTCACAATGACCTTTGTACACAATCAGTTGATGCTTCCATGCTAAAAAAGGGTCAGTCTGTTTATTGTGGATATGTACATGTGTTGTTTCTTGAAAAAAATCAGGAAGTATGGCTAAAAGCTTCCAGTAGCCAATGTGGAAATATAATATAGATTTGATATGGAAAAAAACATTGCTGAAAAAAATCCCAAATACAAAAACCTGATTAAAGGTATGTGCACACAGTGCGTTTTTCCTGCGTTTTTACCATGGTTTTATGCTTATCTATGCTAATCTCAACCTGTATTTTTACTTACCAGCAAAACCTATGTGTTTTAGGAAAAAGCTGTGTGTGCACACACAATGTTTCAATTTCTTTGCAGAAGCTGAAACCTGTACAGGTTTTGCTGCATTTTGAAAAGGCTGATCATGGCAATTCTTTTCTGGTTTTTGCTGCAGTCAATGGCAAAAACGCAGAAAAAACGCAGCAAACAAAAATGATGCATAAATTCTGTAAAAATACTCAAAAAAACACAAAAAACCCCCAGGAAAATGCACAAAAAAACACAGGAAAAATGCAAGAGAAAAGCAGCAAATCTCCTGCCAAGAAATCCAGAGATACTAGAAAATGTACAGGTTTTGCTGAGTTTTTGGCCGCAGCAAAAACGCCCTGTGTGCACATACCCCTCATTTTTTGATGATACTGTAGCTTCCCTTTAAATTAATTGATTGTATTCACTCTGTGACATGGATGGTTTTACACTTCTGCTGTGCACTGTTCCTATACACAATTCCATCTGTATAGAGTTGTCTCATATAATGTATACTAGACCCATGAGGCAGGGCGACGAAGTAACAATGCTATTTCAAGCAGGTCCGAAATGCAGACATAGTATTAGCCTCCAACTCTGCCTGTCTTCTTACATTCACTCAAGGACACCCACTTTCTCCATTAGTCTGCTGTATCAGCACAGCTATCTGACACAGCCCAGTAATTCTGCCTGTCCTGGCCCAGCAGAAGGCAATTTATTATACTGTCAGAACTCCTCCAAACCTGTGTACACAGATTGTGACATATCCTAGTCTTCAGATGACACGCTAAGATGTATTTTGTTGTTCATACTAATAATATCCAATTTGAGAAACATTCCATTATTTTTTACAAATTAACCAATTCCAAAAACATCAATTGGGAAACAAGGTAAAGTAGTCTTATGTACCTTGTCTATTACTTTACAGAACAAGAACTTTTATAATAAAAGTAAACAGGAAAAGATGACAATTCATTACTTTAGATAAAATTGAAGATAAAATTGAAAAGGATATTTAATGTAATATTAGACAAAGAGTTAAAGGGATGATTCGAAGCCCAAAGGCTGGCTTCACATTGTGGGATGGTTCGCATCCGAGGCTGTCCATGTAAACCGGACAGTCCTGGACCAGTTTTTGGCCCCATAGTAGCCTATGGGGCTGGATAGAAGCCGGATGGCAGATCTCTGCCATCCAGTTTCTATCTGTCCGGGACAATTCAGTATTCTCTCACGGACACAAACGCTGCTTGCAGCGTTTTTGTGTGTCCGAGAGGAGAATATCTCCTCTAATTGGCAATTCCCAGATTGCTCCGGATTCGCCCGGATCTTCCCTGCCAGCCGCGGTCCTGATTCATCAGTGGCGACAGCTGCGTGTGAGTGCACACCGGACCGGAGGGCATATTAGCCCTCCGGTTCTGTGTGCTGATCCGATCTGGGGCTGTCAGGTTCATCCTGACAGCCTCGGATCGGATCTGACCCGCAATGTGAAGCCAGCCAAAGTAATTTTCCTCCTATATCCCTATCTATTTGGTGCCATAGTCTATACTATTTTCTAGTATACTTGCATAAAAAAATCACTACCGTTCCCTAGCGACACTACTTAACAGGTTTTCTTTTTTTTCTCTTCCTTTTTGATGATGCTTCATTTGAGAATCCAGTGCATGCTGTGATGCTCAAACAAAGCATCGTCAGGGGGCAGATGCTGCGGTCACTGCCATAGCCCCTGCCCCAACTTCAAAGTGTCATCACCTCTTACATGCCCAGATAAAATTGAACGAGCATCACATGCTTGAAACAAATTTGTTTACCCAAAACTTTTTAACAGTGCCAACAATTTTGTCTCATTTTTGAGGGTTTTGTGTTAAAAAAAATGTCTAATTTGGCTTTTTTCAGTGTTGCTTTTTGTGTTACTCCAATACACAAAAAGGAAATAAACATTTGTAAGAAAAAATATGTGTAATTGTAATCATTTTTTTGGTAGAAATACTTCATTTTCAGGGACAATGCCAAGGGTTCCAACACTTTTGGCCATGACTGTGTATGCCGTACACCCCCAGGGACTGTTTTTCAGATAGGGCTGTCCTTTTGTGGATTATGGACCATATATAGTCTTTTTTTATGAAGAATATTTGTGATGATATCGATATTGCCAACAACACAAAATAATGTTAATGCTTGTTATGTGATTATATAGTACAAATGTAATACTTAATGCTAAAACAAGTTGTTTCCAGTGTACATATCTTCATCTTTTAAAAAAAGATCTCTTTTAGAAGATCAATACTGATTTATTCCTTATACAATTATTATTTAAGTGAGAATTTTGACCATATCATCCTTTTCATGCATTTTGTCCAAATACTTGAGTGCTTATTGGAGGACGCAGATCAGGTGATGTGTATTTGTGTAATGAGGGATATCAACACCCTTTATTAGGGTGTGTAGAATTGTTAGGCAGCTTCTTTTGTTCATGCAAAAATTATATGTAACTGACTCTGAAAAATCTGAAATCTGAAATTATTAAAAATCTTACACGGGGTGCAGCACTCTTAGGCTGCGTTCACACATTGCGTATTTTGTTGCGCTCTTTTGCCGCGTTTTTCAGCCGCGCAAAAAAGCGCAACAAAATATGCAGGGGATTTCACACACTGCGCTTTCTTTACCCCAGAAAGCGCAGGTGATGTCACAGAGGGGAGAAAGAATCCTGCTTCCTCATCCCCTCTGTGACAGCTGTGACCGCCCATTAGATTTTGCAGTGTATTAATATATACTGTGAAATCTAAATTAAAGAAAGGCAAGTGTATGAAAAATAAAAAAGAATGAATACTTCACCTCTCCGATGCCTTTTCCCGGTGTTCGGTGTCCAGTTCCAAGTGAGATGTCTTCTGCCAGGACCTGTGGTGACGTCAGAGGGGCGTTCCCGGCACTGATTGGGCACTCGCGGTCATGTGATACATATCACATGACCGCGAGCAGCCAATCAGCGCCGGGAACGCCCCTCTGACGTCACTACAGGTCTTGGCAGGAGACAGATCTCCTGGCAACGGACACCGGACAGCGGGAAAAGGCGTCGGAGAGGTAAAGTATTCATTCTTTTTTATTTTTCATACACTTGCCTTTCTTTAATTTAGATTTCGCAGTGTATATTAATACACTGCGAAATCTAATGGGCAGTTACAGCTGTCACAGAGGGGAGGAGGAAGCAGGATTCTTCCTCCCCTCTGTGACATCACAGGGAGAAAACACAGGAGCAGCTACGTAAAGAATTGACATCTCAATTCTTTACGCAGCTGCGTTTTCTCCCATAAACGCACTGTGTATTTTTGCACAATGTCTGCACTGCAAAGTGAGTATCACATTCACTTTGCTGGCAGACAAAAGGCACATTGCGTATTTTGAAAACACGCGTAAAAAAGCGCTGCAAAATACGCAATTTGTGAACGCAGCCTTAAAGTTGCTAAGATATTGAGATGTGGTCAGAAACCATGAAAATATTTGTTGCATATAGTGAACAACATCACAAAACAAGTGTTGAGAAAAAAGGCGCACATTAACTACCAAAGATTTGAGAACAGTAAAACATAAAATTACCAGGAACCCATATCCTCTATTTCTGTCATATTCCAGAATTGCAACCTCCCTGGAGTGCCCAGAAGTACAAAGTGCTAGGTGATTTGGCCAAGTTGAAGGAGGCTAAAACTGACCAACACATGGCACTTCAGTTAAAACATCAAGTCTTCGTATCTGAAGACTCAGACAGTAGCAAGGTGGAGGTGAAGTACTACTATGGGTATTAAGTATTAGCTACTTGTACCTTTTCAAGTTGAAGATAGACTCAAAATCAAGTCTCAAACTTACTGACAGTTTTTTGAAGACACCTTCTTCAAACAGAGCTGCAGGGAAAAGACTACAGTCATATGAAAAAGTTTGGGCACCCCTCTTAATCTTACTCTTTTTTTTGTTTAAAATTGTTTTTTGCAACAGCTATTTCAGTGTGATATATGTAATAACTGATGGACACAGTAATATTTCAGGATTGAAATGAGGTTTATTGTACTAACCGAAAATGTGAAATATGCATTATTTCAAAAATTGACAGGTGCAAGAGTATGGGCACCCTTCTGATTTTCATGATTTGAATACTCCTAACTACTTTTTACTGACTTACTGAAGCACTAAATTGGTTTGGTAACCTCATTGAGCTTTGTACTTCATAGCCCGGTGTATCCAATCATGAGAAAAGCTATTTCAGGTGTCCACTTGCAAGTTGTTCTCCTAATTGCATCTTCTCTGAGGAGTGGCATCATGGGCTCCTCAAAACAGCTCTCAAATGATCTGAAAAAAAAAGATTGTTCAAAATAGTTGTTCAGGGAAAGGATACAAAAAGTTATCTCAGAGATTTACCCTGTCAGTTTCCACTGTGAGGAACATAGTAAGGAAATGGAAGACCACAGAGACAGTTCTTGTAAAGGCCAGAAGTGGCAGGCCAAAAAAATATAATTTTTGGGTGTATTTTTTGCAGATTATGTTGGCCTGCACTGTCCTGAAATATAATGCAGTCAGTGATAGAGCTATCTTGATACAACTACAATGAGTGCCAATGTGTGTCACTGTCTACAATTCAACAACAGATACCAAGGAGGAGGATGTTGAATTATTCTATGATGAAATTCAAGAAGAAATTGACAAGATAGCAAAACAAGAATTATTCATTATCATGAGATAATTGAATGCGAAAGAGGACAAGTCAAACATAAAACCATTGTTAGAAACTTTATATTTTGTGAACAAAATGAGGCTGGAGGAAGATGCAATGACTTTTGTGCAACAAATCAACTGTCCATTATGAACGCCTTCTTCCTAACTCAAAATGGAAACTCCACACATGGTGTCACACGCTTAGATGGTGCTGACATTGCTGGATGCTGCTGTGTATGTTGTTTGTTTTTAAGAGCTGCATGAGGTATTGGTGTGAAGGTCTTTTGCCTCCTGTGTTGTGCTCCAGAACTGCATTCACTATTATGTTCAGCAGCTGGTTGAGGGGTTCATGTGTGACTCACCTGGAATCCCTTCCCCCTGGCTTTAAATAGCCTTCCCTCTCCTCTCTCAGATGCTGCTGATAGAGTTATTTTCTCTAAGTCTTGGTGCTGTGCTGTTGCTTAGCTGCTGGGCTGAAGGCTTTCCTTGGGAGTAGCTGTGATCCCGGATCCGTGGGTGGAGGTAGGGGCCCTCAGCCTAGGGCTGTACAGGAGCCAGGGAGTAGGGCGGAGACTGAGACCTCCTCACTATTAGCGGTACCTCCGAGAGCAGGGCAAGCTAATGACCCCCATGGTAAGAGTCAGATTAGCTCCTCCTAATCCCTTCACCCATTATACCTACCTGTTGCCTGATTACCTTACCTCCCAAGCGTGAAAAATGGACATTACTGAAAGAGGCCTATAAGAATTAGATTGAAAACATGTGTTCACCACAGATGGAGATTGTTGATCATTGTTGTAAAAAGAAGGCCAAGAGCTGACTGTGAAACTGACCATGAATTTTGACAGCAAAGATTAAAGTCAAGTGTCACAAGTGTGTCGCGCCCTGCTGTGAACGCTGGGGCATCTGGAATCAGAATGTCATGGCGTTTGGCTGCTCACATGTTCACTTTAGAGCGGACATATTTTCTTGTAGTGCTGAAGAATTCCTTTCTTATCCTGCTGAGTGTATCCTTGTAGCTTAAATCTCAGCTGCTGCACTCTATGACCACTCCATTTCTCTATTTAAACTCAATTCTAGTGCTCTCCTATGCCAAATATAAATATTTTATGCTTGACCACTCTAGTAAAGCTGTTCCACTTGAATCTGTGAAATCCTTTTCAGTAGAAACTGTGAAATCCCTTTTCTTGACAAGCTGTGGAGTTCCTTTGCCTGTGTTTTGTCATTCTCATTTGTCTATCTCCCTGTGTCTTACTGCCCTACTCATTAACTAGGGCTAACACAGGGTCAGCCAGGGCATAGGCACGTGATCGTGCATGGGGCAAGGACCTGTCTAGGGCTGATAGAGAATGCAGGGTTCAGACTCAAGTGAGTGTTAATGCATGACCCCTCTTCCCACTCCCTATAGTCAGGACCTTCCTTTCACCTTTTCCCTGGTATTAACCTCCAGCTGCACTGCACGCGGAGCGTTTCCTCTCTATGCCATGACATCAAGTTATGCAAATAAACTATACAATAGATCATTTCCAACTTCAATTTGACCAACATACCTGAAGTTATTTTGGGACATCAAAAACCAGAAAATCTAAGAAATTATGGGCACATATAAAAAATAATATCACTGAAGAAGTCAGAAAAACAATAAACAAGAGGCAGACAAGTCCCCCACAGCCATGGTTAACAGTAGAGACCCTAAAGATCATCGAAGAAAGACGAATGGCAAAAGGTAACAAGCAGGACACTGACAACACCAGTAAAAAAAGTAAAGGGAGCCATTCGAGGATCATAGGAACTTTATTACCAAAAGATAGTATAGAGTTAGAAAATGAACATCTGAAGGGCAAGACCAGGAGGGTGTACCAAAAGATCAAAGAGATACGATGAAAGTTTCAACCAAGAGTGGGAATGCTGAAAAATGCTAACGGGAACAAACTAACTGAGCCAGAATAGCTCAAGGAAAGATAAAAAGATTACACTGAGCACCTTTCCAAGAATGACTCAGTGATACGCGAAGAAACAGAATGAAAATTATAGCAAATCGATCATGTTGAAAGGAAAAGTCGTTGCGGCGATAAAGCTTCTGTCATAAAACAAAGCACCTGGATGTGACAATATTCCAATAGAGTGAAGAATGTCTTCTAGTCTTCTGAAGTATCAACTGATGTGATTACACTCCTGTGTCAACAGATATGGAGAACTGGTATATGGCCCAAGGCCTGGACAAGACCATTGTCTATTTTTATTCCAAGCAAGGGAAATGCAACTGACTTTGGAAACTATCAGACTATTGAGCTCATACCTCCTGTCAGCAAATACTATTGAAGATCCTACAAAGACAGTGGGAGCCTTACTTTGACAAAGAGCTGTCAGAGAAACAAGCAGGATTCATAAAAGGCAGAGAAACAAGAGGTGTAATTGCTAACATGAGATGTATAATGGAAAAAGCCAAAGAATTGTCACACCACAGACAAGAGAGCATCCAGATACAGTGCATTACAATGGTGCACGGACCAACAGTGTCTGGCACACTACACAAAACAATAGACAGAGGAAACACCAGGAAGGGGGTGGAATAAATACAACAGAGGGCCCTGGTCATGGGGAACAGGGGAATGGAGGCCTACTGCACTCACCTGTGGCTGTGCCATGATCTCCCTACCATCCCTACATGGGTTCTTTCACCCTGTTAACGCACCCTGTTAACGAGCAGGATACCTAGTCCCTTGCTGGCCATGATGTTATCCCTGAAAAGGGAGATGGCTGGTGGGAGAACTAATCCCAACCATTGCACGAATAACAACAAAAGGGGACGGAAAGACAGACAGAGCAGCAACAAAACAGCTTCACGCCTGCTGCCACACTCCTAGGCAGCAGACGGCTTGGCAATGATCAGTTTCTCCAGAATAGCACCTTCACCTCAGGTAACGAGGCCAGGAATGGCGTTCATTCACCAGCATAAAATGCTGCATCGTGTGACCATATAAAGGAGATGGGAATGATCACAAAGTAGCCACACCTGGGAAGAGAAGTAAGGAACTAGCTAGCAACAGAAACTGACATTAACTCCTACACTGCCAAAGGAAGGAAACACATTTAAGATGAAATGTCAATACAAAACCTTTCACAGACTCATGACAGAACCCCCTCGCCTATGAGGGGAGTCTGGACCCGCATGACTGGGGGGTTATCCAGACAACACCCAAAGCTGAACCCTGAACTACAGTAGTTCAGCATTAAATAACTGTCCCTCAAGGTATTTAACCCGATAATGACGGCCCACTGACTTAAAACGTCCAAAAAAAGGGTACTTATTCTGTTCTTACGTCTAGAGACGTAAGTACAGAAAATGTACTCTAGAGCCCCCCAGTGTCATAAAATCATAAAATACTGGAGGTAGCTGAGACCCCTGAGATTGTAAATCAGGAAGTTTTTACTCGTTCAGCGTTACTGATCATGATTTTACAAAAAAAAAAAGTCATCACCAGTGAAAATTATTTCTCTTCCACCCGACATGAAAACACATGTCGAATGGAAGTGAAATGTTAACTTCCATGGCCGCCAAGACCCCTGGTAACCGAGATCCCCCCCCCTCCACCCCCCCCTCCGCAGAGTACCGCAAAATGGCGGCAGCGCGAAAAAAACTGCCGCATCCCCATGCAGCCCCATGTGATGTGACATGTCAAACATGTCACATCGCAGGGATCACACCTCCCGGTGCCCCACAGTCCCCTCCGGTGCTTCACAGTCCCCTCCGATGCCCCTCAACCATTCCTTGGCAGAGTTCCGGCTCCTCCGCCCCCCTCCTCCAGCTCCCAGTAGCGACGCATGCGTCCCAGACCTATGATGATCTATTCGATCTGACACCTCAAACGTCAGATCGAATAGATCATTCAAAGTGAAGACCCCTCCGGTGCTTCTCCGGTCCCCAGACACACAGCAAGATCCCCCTTCCCTCCTCTCCGCCGTCGGTACCGGCGATCGTCTTTCTCTCACATCTGACGTCTCATCAAACGTCAGATGGGAGAGAATATCCTAATCTATTTTCCCTGACTCCGTCCCGGTGTCCCCCAGCCCCTTGCTCCCCATACCGGAATAAAATGTAGGGATCCCCCGCATCCTCCAGCTACACGTCCTCTGTGGCATCTCGACCCATCCTATTCCCCACAAATTCCCCGTTTCACAGCAGCCAGGTATAAATATTGATGTCACAGATTTTGCCCCTTTGATTTCTTTTCAGTTTTTGTAAACCTTGATGTTCTTGAATTAATCACCAACCAGACCAATCTATGTGCACGTCAGTACATTGACGAAAAACCTATGTCAGTCTATTCCCGTTCCTGGGACCCCACTAATGTCCCAGAAATTAAAAAATTTTTAGGCATCACATTCAATATGAGCATTGTAAAAAAAACAGCTTCCGTTCTTACTGGGCAACCAAGTCGGACCACAGCAACCCTGTGTTTGCAGCTGTAATGCCCCGCACCCGTTATGAATCCCTTCTGCGATTCCTCCATTTCCAAGATAATTCCCAAGTCCCATCAAGAACTGACCCCAATTACGACCGCCTGAATAAACTTAGACCCCTAATTTCCCTCCTGAACCAATCCTTCCTCAATTCATACACCCCAGAACAAAATGTATCAGTGGATGAGTCCCTAATGAGCTACAAGGGCCACCTCTCCTTCAGGCAATTTATCCCCTCCAAATGAGCCAAATATGGCATAAAGTTATACAAAATGTGCGAAAGCAGCAGTGGGTACACAAGTACCTTTTTGATTTATGAGGGTAGGGACAGATAAATAAGTCCACCTAACTGTCCCCAGACAATTGGCATCCCAGGGAAAATTGTCTGGGAGCTAATGACCCCATTTTTGCAAAAAGGGTACTATGTGTACACGGACAATTACTACACTAGCATTCCCCTATACCAAGCCCTACAAGCTGCAAACACAGGGGCCTGTGGGACGATACGGAACAACTGTGTGGGCTTGCCGTCACAGTTGGTGTCCAGAGGTTTAGAGAAGGGGGTGTTATTTTCACTGGCAAGTGACAAAATGCTTGCTGTAAAGTGGAATGACCGCAAGGATGTCTACATGCTTACCACCCTGCATGCGGACACCACTGTGACGGTCAGAGACAGGGGCGCCACCAAGGACAAACAAAAACCTCTTTGTGTGACCGATTACAACAAACACATGAGTGGCCTGGACCTGTCCAACCAGCTGCTCCAACCATACCTGGTGAAGCAGAAGATGAGGGCCTGGTATATACAGGTGGCAATCTATCTGCTACAGTTTGCTACCTATAATAGCTTTGTGCTGTATAAAAAATCCCAAGGGGCCTTCACCTTCCTGCAATATCAGGAGAAGGTTATCGAGTCTCTCCTGTTTGAAAAAAAAGGTGCAAAGTCTGTATGAAGCAGGGTAGGAGGAGTGAATCTCGCTACTACTGCCCCATGTGCCCATCCCAACCTGGACTTTGTGTTACCCCCTGCTTTGAGACCTACCACACATCTCCCAATTATTAGGTGGCATCAATAAAGTAAAACCAAATTGTGGTAGGCTTCTTTTTTTTTTCTCACAAAATTTATATTTTCCGCTAAGTGGCCCCTTTAGAGATTGGACTTATTACATGTCAAATAAAACTTACTATTCTTTTACCACATTTCCCAAATAATTCCAAGACTTGATCACTCACATACCTAACTATTATTCAGACACATTCTTGTCCACATGCCCACATCCGCATACCCCAGAATGTGGACCCCACAAATGTTCTTGAAAAGTCTCATCTGACAAATAATTCCAGGATCACTCACATAAAGTTTTTTCGCCAGTTATCTTAGTTCGACTGGTATTTCAACTATGTCTTGCCACATAAAATTGTTCTTGGCATCGACATTACTGATATATTTATATTGGTGATACGGACATGATCATTTTATTTGAGGATCTCCCACAATGAGGCTGTTCCATATTCATACACCATGGGCTTTACTGCATGGCTCTTGCCGAACCTCCTGTACCGGACAATAAGTTTGTAATCCTGTAGGGGACTGGTTGTTTTGTGCATATAGCAGTTCC
Source organism: Allobates femoralis (assembly GCA_033576535.1). Lineage (NCBI taxonomy): Eukaryota > Metazoa > Chordata > Amphibia > Anura > Aromobatidae > Allobates > Allobates femoralis. The sequence goes on from JARQOC010000004.1 coordinate 213,410,642, forward strand.
AACCTTGGCGGGTTGGAGCCTGTTATGGTGCACCACGTCAACTGGCACATTCGTCTCTCATATAGGGATTGCTAGCGCTAAACAGACGTTGTATGACCAGTCTCCGAAAGATGAACTTGTCCTCCTAGCCCTGCTGGTGTTCCATTATCTCTGGAACAAGCACGCATTTGCCACATAATTCGTTACATTTTCCTCCATATTTTGCCCTTCACTCCAGTACAGTTTGTTGTTCCTGCTGCAACATATGCAAGTGTAGGACAACTATTTTGATAGCAAGACTAAGTTTGTGTTTTTAGGGGCATGCTGCCCTTTGTGAGTAATAATTCCTGGAAGAATTTTCATGTTTGGTAGTGCAAAGTCTTGGAAAGCTTTGAATGGGTCCTGGAATTCCATGAATTTTACCCTGAAGACTGAATGGTACATAAAAAATAGTAAGATAAAACTACTCAGTACCTCCCTAAATAAATACATTACAGGGTACAACTTACAAAACAATTCATTTATGTGGCTTTTCAGTTGTTCTTGTACTTCAAAGGCTCTGCAAATATGATACAATTTGCAAATAGAGCAAATAATTGCTCCTTCCATATTAGGTCCTGCTGTTTGTCCAAACAGAACTTTTTGTCTATATGTGAGGTATCGTCACAGTCATAAGAAAGTGGGTAACAAAGTGTGGGATCTACTTTTTGGTGTTACCTCTTGTAAAAGTGAAACATTTGTAGCTAAAGCAACACTTTTATAAAAAAAAAAAGAACATTTTCATTATGATGACCTATTGTTAGCAAATTCTGTGAAGTACCTGTTGGTTGGAAATGCTCACTATACCGCTAGATATAATCCTTGAGGGGTCTGGTTTCCAAAATGGGGTCACATGCGGGAGGTTTCTGCTGTTTAGGTATCTTAGGGGTCCAGGATATGAAAGCTGGTACCTTTCATCTTTTTCAGCCAAATTTGCTTTCCAAAATTCAAATAGTGCTCCGTCCATTCTAAGTCCTGCCGTTTGTCCAAACAGAACTTTTTGTCAAAATGTGAGGTATCTTCACACTCATAAGAAAGTGGGTAACAAAGTGTGGAGTCCACCTTTTGGTGTTACCTCTTGTAAAAGTGAAAAATTTGTAGCTAAAGCAACACTTTTGTAAAATAAAAAAAAAAGAAAATTTTCATTATGATGACCTATTGTTATCAAATTCTGTGAAGTACATGTTGGTTGAAAATGCTCACTATACCCCTAGATATAATCCTTTAGGGGTCTACTTTCCAAAATGGGGTCACATGTGGGGGGTTTCTGCTGTTTAGGTACCCTAGGGGTCCATGAAATGAAAGCTGGTTCCTTTCATCTATTTCAGCCTAATTTGCTTTTCAAAATTCAAATACCACTCCTTTCCTTTCGAGCCCTCCCGTTTGTTCAAACAGAGGTTTCTGACCATATGTGGGGTATCGGTGCATTCAGGAGAAAGTGGTTAACACATTTTTGCATCCAATTTGTCAGTTATCCCTAGTAAAAGTAAATAAATTGAGGCTAAACCAACATTTTTAGGTAAAATATAAATGTATTTATTTTTTCATTCCACTTTGTATTCATTTCTGTGAAGCAACTGAAGGGTTAATAAACTTCTTGAATGTAGTTTTGAGTAGCTCGAGGGGTGCAGATTTTGGAATGGTGTCACTTTTGGGTGTTTTCTGTCATATAGATCCCTCAAATTCACTTCAAATGTGATGTGGTCACTAAAAAAATGGTTTTGTAAATTTAGCTGGAAAAATTAGAAATTGTTGATGACCTTTGAAAACTTATAACTTCCTAACGAAATTTTTTTTTCCCAAAATTGTACTGATGTAAAGTAGATGTGGGAAATGTTATTTATTAACTATTTTGTGTCACATAACTCTCTGGTTTAACACAATAAAAGTTGAAAATTGCAAGATTTTCAACATTTTTCCCAAAATTCTGTTTTTCTTTAAATAAACAGAAAGAATATTGATCTAAATTTACCACTAACATGAAGCGCAATATGTCACGAAAAAACAATCTTGGAAGCACAGGGATCCATGCAAGTGTTCCAGAGTTATAACCTCATAAAGTGACACTGGTCAGAATTGTAAAATTTGGTCTGGTCATTAAAGTGGAAATTAGCTCCATCACTAAGAGGTTAAAAAACGCAACCAGATGCTCATGGTAAAACAGTCGGCTCAGTGGCCATTTCATGAGCAACGGCCTGTGAAATACGTTGGGAAAATCTGGTACTGGTAGCTTGAAACGATATGCCATAGAATTAATAATGGCAATAACCCTAAATGGACTGATAACTATCAAGCCAAGAGCCTCAGACAGACCCCTCCACTTGATGTTTTTAGTGGAGACCCAAGCGTATTGATTCACACTCAGGTCTGGACCTACACGTTTATTACCACTGAAGTATTTAGGAGGGGATGGCACACACCTTGAGGGACAAAAGATCAGCCAAGATGTCATCGTGATTTTGCAATTGCCACCCTCAGGAACATGAGATTTAGAGGAGATGCCCACCCCCCTCCACCATCACTCCTGGACTCACCCATTGGTTTAGAAATAATCCGTCCTGATGAATGAATTGCGTCGCTTCTCTCCGGTTGCACCTTGTTCACTTTACACAGAAGAGAGGACAGGACAGAGGAAATGTATACACACTGGTCGCCTTCCTCACAGTTACTAGAGGGGACTGGCTTTTCAGATGGTGAATTGGGAAAATACCCCTCTGAGGAAACTGGATTGAGAACCATCCTCTCAGGAACTGAGACCCCAGTGTGAACTTCTTCCCTCTTATTACTATTAAGGGGAGCCTGAGGCCTAGCACAGTCCTGATGGGAGGTAACAGAATCCCTTCTTTGTCCCAGAAGAGTATTAGCTCGAACAGATCGGAAAATGGAGGAAACATGTACGCCCAGGTTGGCATCCTCCACCTAACCTTGGGGAAATGGCATCTTTGATGGTGGTTTTGGTCAAAATGGATATGCCTCAATAAAGTGGCTCTTATGCCCGCAATAAAAGCATACCCTCAACCCATGGTGAATAACTGGTGAGTGAACCTGAAAAGACATCCCCAAACTGCATAGGTTCTCCAACAGACAACTGAGGAACCCCCTCCATGGGAAGAACAACTGGGAGCAGAGGCCGGGTGGATCTATCCCTGAGGCGTTGATGTATCCTGATGGCAAGGGACATAGTGGCCTCCAGCGAGTACTGCAAAGTACTGAGCCATGGACTGCAAAGTACTGAGCCTACAAGACCACCCATGACAGAACTGGCTCCTAAGAGCCGGGTCATTCTATTGGGTATCTGTGGTACACCTCCCGAACTATGAACAGTACTCCTCAGCTGGCTTCATCCCCTGCTGTAGTCTACGGAGTTTCGGCTCTGCCAAGGAGACGCCATAAGGGTCCCCATAGACAAGGGCCAAAGCTGCAAAGAACTCGTCTACCGACAGCAATGATGTGAATCAGACAGTAGACAGAAGTCCCAGGAATCTCCACACGGTGTTCCTCGTGCCCAGAGGAACGAGGGTAAAGCCTAAAGTACCATATACAGGCCTCCTGGAAAACATGAAATGTATCTCTCCCACCCTCAAAACAGTCAGGGAGAGTTATTTGGGGTTCCAGTTGCACAAAAGTTTGCACCGAATAAAAAACAAAAACAAAATTTGCTGCAGCTGATGCCCCAACTGGGTACTCAGAGACAAGACCTCATCCGTGAGGGTCTGGATCAGGGATGCAAAAGCTGCAGCCTGAGCCATGTGGACGGGTAAAGGGCGGGTGATTTTGTCACACCATGACCTAGAGAGCGTCCAGATAGAGTGCATGACAATGGAGCACGGACCAACAGTCTCTGGCGCACTACACAAAACAACAGACAGAGGAAACATTGGGGGAGACAATACAATGGAGGGCACTGCTCATTGGGAATGGGGGAAAGGAGACCTCCTGCTGTTTAGACAACTTAGGGTCCCTGCAAATGCGACAATCTATTTCAGCTAAATTTGTGTTCCAAAATTCAAATAGTGTTCCTTCCATTCCGAACCCTGCTATTCATCCAAATAGTACTTTTTGACTACATGTGGGATATTACTGCGCCCAGAGAAAAGTGGGTAAAAATAACTGTAGGGTTCACTGTTTTATGTTACCTCTTGAAAAAGTAAAATGTTGGGGGCTAAAGGAGCATGTTTGTAAAATAAATAAAGATTTCCAATATGACGACCTAAAGTTATAATATTCTGTATAGTATCCGTCGGGTTCAAAAATGCTCACTGTACCCCTTTATAAGATCTTTGAGAGGTGTAGTTTCCAAAATGGGGTCACTTCTGAGGAGTTTCTGCTGTTCAGGCAACTTAGGGTCCCTGAAAATCGACAATGTATTTCAGCTAAATTTGTGTTCCAACATTCAAATAATGCTCCTTCCATTTCAAGGCCTACTGTTTTCAAACAAAACTTTTTCACTACATGCGAGGTATCACTGCACTCTGAAGTAAGTAACAAATCCACTTTTTTGTTTTACTTAAAGTAAAAAAATTAACTAAAGTAACATCTTTGTGAAAATTTTCAGTATGTGTCACGGTGTAGGGTGACCAGGGAAGACTAGTCTGACCCTAGTCTAGGAATCCTGAATGGCCCTGATCCCGAAGGTATCTCTTAAGGTGAGAAGTTTCAGGCCTCCAGCCTCTTCCTAAAACTCCTCCACCAGCCCTGCTCTATTTCCCCCTGACCTCCCTCCACAGAACTGGGATACAGCAACTCCAAAGGAAAGGACTCCAGCAACACAAACGCACAGGTCAGCACAGCACGGCTTCCAGGCATAGAGTGAAACTCTATCAGCAGCACCACCTGGTGGAAGGAGAGGCTACTTAAAGGCCAGGGGGAGGGGAGTTCAGGTGAGTCACACATTAACCCCTCAACCAGCAGCCGAACCTCATAGTGAATACAGTTCTGGAGCACAACACAGGAGGCCCAGGACCTTCACAACTATCAACCATGCAGCTCTTAAAGACAAACACATACACAGCAGCATCCAGCAAAGTTAGCGCCAACTAAGCACATGACAGTATGACAACCTAATTTTATCAAATTATGTGTAGCACCTGTGTTGCTGGAAAAGATCCTTGAGCAATTTAGTTTCCCAAATAAATAAGACTCAGATATTGCCGAAACGCGTAGTGATTTTTTTATCCTATGACCTACATGGCAAGACTTGCCTTTTTGTACTTTTAAACTTTTACAACTTTTTTTTTCTTCAGTAAATGGAAATTTTAACTACACCATAAGCATAGGAGTCTCCTTACTCGCTGGATTTTTCTCTTCTCACTATTGTGCTTACTGGCAGCCGCCTGGTGCAATCCATGCGAGAAGATGGAGGATGGGGAAGGAGCTTACAGGTGAGCGAACATTTTACTTCTCTTATTATATAGCAACAAATTGCAGGATGCACTTTATTGTGTTACTTCTTGATAAAGTAAACAATTCGGGGATAAAGCAACATTTTTGCAAAATAGATGAAAATTTGCAGTATGACAATCTAATGTTATCAAATTCTGTGTAGTACCTTTGGGTTACTGGAAAAGATCCTTGATCCAGTTTAGTTTCTAAAATGTAGTCACTTGTGAGGGGTTTCTGCAGTTTAGGCACCTTAGCGTTCCTGCAAATGCCACACAGTGCCCACTGTGACACTAGTCACTACAGTAACAAAGTGACACAGCATGTGCAAATTAACGATTAACAGACTAAGATAATGCAGTCACAATTTACTGGGAGAGAGATGACAGAATGGTCAGGCAATCCAGAGTATATTCCTGGAGAGGTTGCCGTACTTCAGGGGAATCCAGAGGCATGGTAAAAACAACAACCAAGGTCAGGTATACCAGGAGGGTGAAACTAGGATAGAGTAAATGAACAATGGCTTAAATAGGTAACAGTCCAGGGGTAAGAAAATCAGGCAAAAAGTAACCAAGGTTAGTCTGGGTCAGATAACAGAGATCAGGATAAGCACAGGAGCTCACAAAGCACTTCATGCTAGGTGTATGACAGGCACCACACTGGGAAAACCTGCACACTAAGGCCGGCTTCACACCAGATTTTTTCACTGTCAGGTTGTGTCCAGTGTTTTGCAGGATGCACCAGACACAACCTGACAGCCCCGGACAAGCAGAACAGATCCAGATTTTTTGCCGGCTTCATTTCTGCCTCTGTCCAGTGCTGAAATTTCAGCAGTGGAGCTCTGTCCATGGTGCTGAATGAGCGCGGCTTCTTATAACAGCCGCTGCTCTTCAGTACCATGGATCCGGGATTTTTTTACGGATCCGGGGCGATCTGGTGCCCATGGACTCCCATGCATTGGATACAAAAAATGCTGCAGACTCCGGTTTTGTGTCCAATGCAAAAATTGGACAAAACCGGATCCTCCCGAAAAAGATCCAAACCGGAGGCCAAATAAGGCCAATCCGGCACCGTAGGGATCCATGGGGTCAAATTCGGATCCGGGTCTGTCTGCTTCACACTGGACAAACCCGGCCCCAAAAAACGTGCTGTGAAGCCGGCCTAAGGCAAAAACGCAGCACAAAAAAAATACAGTGGGCACATAGCCTAATATACTAGCAATATGCTAGTGTGAGTGAACCCAAATCGATGAAAATAAACATTTGAGATGCGAATATTTACATTTTTCATTTAGTTACTGTACATACTAATTTTGCATACTAATAGTTACCCAATAATTCTGTACAGATAGATATTCTCCAAAGAAAGAAAAAACCTTATTTTTACTTTCGTAACTATTGAGGTTTCAAGTTTATTAAACTTTTTGATTGACCAACAGTGTTGTAGTTTTTAAATAATAAATTAATTATTAAAAATGCAAATTGCCTAATAATTGTGCACATTGTAGCAGTCATGTATTCGTTATTTACGAAGCACTTGGCATTTCTTCATTTTTATTGCTTCCTTTGGGTATACACCCCGATAGCTGCTCATTTCGCTGTCCTTGTGGCAGTAAATAGTCAATTTATTGTTTGATTGCTGCTATTTTGGATGTCAGTTCACTGCTCTGTGGCAGTCTATTTTAAAGGTACACAGACAATCCAAGAGTCCAGTCACTTTGTCAGCCAAGAAATAAGACATAATTACCCCAGCCTCTTCTCACCGTCTGTCCCGCCGCTCCTTGCCGTCCAACAGCCTCTTCTTGTGAGTGAAATCCGAATCGCGCGCATGCGCAGAGCTTTCTCTGGATCGTGCTTGTGCACTGTGCTATGCACTACTGCAGGCAGAGATGCTGTAGCCATATTTGTCGTAAGTAACTGCAGGCTGCAGTGTTGACTGGCTCCCTGGGCTTAATAAAGTGCAAAGTAATTAGCTGGTGCCCCCCTCTTCATTGAGCCCCTTACACCAGTAAGGGCAATAATGCCCTGATTGCGGCCCTGCTTATACTAATGGCAATTTCTGGTTACAAGAATGTGAAGATTTGGCAAGTGGTAGTTGCAGCAAGCAATATTTGTAAAATTTAATTCTACAGCTGAGTGATGGAAAGAAGATTTTATGTGGTCCTGTGCCAACACAATTTCTTTTTTTAGGCACACCATTGTTACTGTTAATGAGGTTCCGTAACTGACATGCATCAACCAACTTTTTGTCAGTGACATATACATTTGTGTGGAATAGTGACTGTGGAGACCCCGGGGTCAGTGGGTGCTCTCGTCCGCTGGCCCAGCCGCCTTTAGCAAGGCAATATAGACCAGGGATCATCCCCAAACTGAACGCCCGAGCTCCTTAATTGTGTGCTGAACACTACTCAGACAACACAGGGTGAGAGAACCACAATAATAAGGCTTTATTGGATCCCCAGTCAACAGCATATAACACATAACCAGCAAAACACAAAATGTAACAGGCAACAGAGTCTCACCCTTCTGCTGGCTCACCAGGGATTAGAATATAGCACAGCAAAGTCTGTAGCCAGTTGACTGGATCGTCCAAACCTAGGTTGCTTGCTTATGCAGTCTTTGTCATCAAAGCCAATACCAAGACAGATTATTAAACTTGGGGTTATTTAGCTTGGAAAAACGAAGGCTGAGGGGTGATCTTATAATAATGTATGAATATATGAGGGGACAGTACAGAGACCTTTCTAATGATCTCTTTACTCTTAGGCCTGAGACTGGGACAAGGGGGCATCCTGTACGTCTGGAGGAAAGAAGGTTTAATCATAATCACAGACGCGGAATCTTTACTGTAAGAGCAGTGAGACTATGGGAACTCTCTGCCACATGATGTTGTAATGAGTGACTCACTACTAACATTTAAGAAGGGCCTGGATGCCTTTCTTGAAAACTATAATATTACCAGTTATATATACTAGATTCTTTGATAGGGCGTTGATCCAGGGAATTAGTCTGATTGCCATATCTGGAGTCAGGAAGGAATTTTTTCCCCCAATGTGGAGTTAAGTGTTGCCACATGGGTTTTTTTTTGCCTTCCTCTGGATCAACATGTTAGGCTAAGGGTTGAACTAGATGGACTTAAAGTCTTCCTTCAACCTTAAAAACTATGTTACTATGTTACTAAAGCCGAATCCAATAATTTGATGCTGAAGTCCCTGTGGTTTTATAATCCAGGTTCTGATCCCCTTGGTCGGCACCGTAATGCCTAGGCCTGGGGTTATGGCCGGCCAATCGGACCCAAAGATCCTAGATTAGCTGCCTGTATCCAATCTGCAATCACCCTGGTTAATGAACAGGTCTCCTTATATACCTGAGCCCTAATTGCAGGATATTGGGGAATAAGACTGTCTTTTCACTGGTCCGCTTTCAAGCTGCCTGGATAATCATCATTTAAATGATGATTGACAAAGAGGGGTCAAGGAGGGTTTAGTATAGACATTTAGACATTCAGTGTAACACCCTGACTACAAACAATGGTGGCTGAAGTAATCTACATAGAGTCAACAATCCACATCGTAATACAATAGCATTCTAACAGGATTAAGTTTCTCTGACCTTACAGATGAGAAATAATTGCATTACATAAGTCCACATCACCAAACCTCAACAAAACTCTAGGAACACTGGGTAAACAAAATACAAAATACTGCATGGCTAGATTTTAAGGACTTAACCCATGAGTGGCATATTACAAGTTTGCAAACCAAAATACAATATGGTGTGGATAAATAAGAAATCCTCATAGGTTATACATTAAAGAGATCCATTTCGTCACAGTAACTATCACAAGTCAAGAGTAAGGCATGTAGGAATATGGCAATACATATGTTAAATGGGCTCAAATAATAGATCCTTTATAATGTGCTATAGTTTTAAACCCTACAACATCTGTCTCATATCTAAAAGGCAACTATGCAAAACTAGTTGTTATATGGAAATAAAATACAAACCATTATATGTCCCCAAGATAAAATTCAGAAAGAGAAGTTTTGTGTCTCCTGACACTTATTAGGTTTATCGACCAGCAAATGAACAGCTATTGAAAACCACTGAGAGAGCAAATTTGTGCAGCATGTACCATTGATTTGATGTCAAGTGCGTCAGCTATATGCAGTATCAATGAGAAAAACTTAATTGGGTCATATGCGACAACACTTTTTTGCTACCACCATGGCAGATCACATATCATAGTCACATTGTTAAGCTTGATTTTAGTGTTAACCATTATCTCAATTCATCTTAAGCATCACTGGCTTGGTAGTCTCTGCTTAGTCAGTTCCTATTTTGTATCACTGGGGTAAGTATGCTAAGTATCATTAGTATATTGCAATAGTAACAGTCCATACATTAGAAATGCAGACCATATTCCTTTACCATAAAAAAAGCCATGTATTACGCTTACTGTATATCCAAATTAATAAGGGAAAATATAGGATTTTAAAAGTTATGTGTGGCACGCCTGTCTCTCGCTGCCACAAATGGTTTTTCTTTAAAATTGTTCGTAATGCTATGTCTGAGGAGAATTGGAACACACTTTTCTGGAAGTCTGAAGCTAACATACACTGCCTGATTCTTTATTAGGAAATTGTGCACTTGATGCCTGTTTTGGGCATGTGTCGCTTCTTGGTGAGGGAGGGGTTTGTTAGGGTGTAGTATGGCTGAGAAGGCACTGGAGTTGTCCAGTGAGCAGGCAACAGGAGCTGCTCCACAGGGACAAGCTGCAGTCAGGAAACCAGTCCCTACGCCATTCCAGCTTACAAGACCTGGTGGCAGAATTGGTGGCTGGTGGGATTTATGCCCACTAGCCGCTCAAGTGGAGCTTTCCAGGGTGACAGTAGTACAGAGGATCAGGGAACTGCTCTGAGAATGGATACCTGCAGGATCCACACTACCAGCTGGTTAGGAGGTAATCCACAGCAAGCTAGAGGGAGTACTGGAAGCTTAAGGCACCAAGAAACCTACAGAACAAGGAAAGTTAGCAGGAAGGCCATATTGCTCACCCAGCGAAGTGGATTAAAAATCTCATCAGAGTGGCCAGACCACACATCTGGTGGTGGTTGTATTACACTGGACCTGCTACAGAATCTGCAGTAAAGAAAGGTAAAGCAAAGACTGTTCTCTGTGTCTCCATCCTCAACTATACTCATTATCATCACCCTCATCATCCCCTTGGGAGCAAGCCCTGGTTTGCAAGGGTTAAACCCCTGCGCTTCCACGACCACCTATCTCCCAGGGATCACCTGCAGCGCCAGCCACATCTGTCTTATTATGCCACCTGGTATCACAAACAAACTCTGTGGTATTGTGCAAAGGGGTATATTAGGGATAGAGTAGTGTACCCCCATGTATGGTTAGAACCACAGCTGCTGGGCACGGCTACTATGAACCGATCTCTGGCCCAGTTGCTGATTACCCTGCCCTTGCGACCAACACTTACAACTTCAGAATTGCTGAGGGTTTGAAAGCTAGGATCACCACTGATCTCTAATATGGATATGCACCTCCACATAATTCATTCTCATCGGCGCCCTGGGAGATTGCTGAACACTGCGCTCGGCAGGTTTGGGACTCTTATTAAGTATCAATTTATTGGAGTTGCGCATGCTCAACACCTGCTTTATTGAGAGCCAGATCCATTGGGATTAGTATGCATTACAGAAATCAGGCTTCTAGTTATTGGGAAGTTATTCCTACCCTATGGACACGGGGAGATGTTTAATTTGGTTATATACCATTGAAGGTTTTTTTTCAATGAAAATACAGAGAAAAAAGATATTTGCAGTCATTTTCTTGCAAACTATGTCAACTGATTTTTGCTGCAACCATTATTGCAGAAAGGTAAATTTTTCTTTAAAATGCCCTGGTGTTTCAGAGAAAATAAAGTTTGACAAAGCATCGGGTGACCATTGTCGGAGACCAGACAACTGCAGCGCCACCCACAGAAAGCTTTCCCCAGTGCGATCCCAGGTGATTGACATGTTTCTCGCTTTAGCATTTCAGAGAAAAAGGCGGCATGAATCAGCCAACAGCTGACCGCGTTTTTTTTCGCGGCCGCACCTGCCGCAAGTGCCAAAACCGCACTTGCCGCACCTGCCGCAAGCCCGCCTATACATTGTATGGGGCTTGCCGCAACCGCGCAGCAACCGTGCCGCAAGTGCAGCCGGTATGCGGTTTTTTCACCGCATCTGCCGCGATTTAAAAAAAACGCTAGTGTGAAAGCAGCCTTATATACAGTAGCGCAGATCATATTCAGGCTTGGCCTTTGAAAGCTCACGCCAACTCCCTTCCCAAGATTGTAGTCTCTATTATTTAAATTACGCTGCCTGTAAGAAATCAAGATATACTACTACCTGTATTTCCAGTAATACTGCTATATAAAAATGAATAGTATTAATAATATTGCAATATGCAAGACAAAAACACCACCATATACACCAGTGATATTACTGCCATACTGATCATTAAAAAACCTCTCTCGTTTATATTTTTTAATTAAATATGTGACTATATGGAGGTTTGGAAAAAAGCAATTGCAAAAAAAGGGATCAATTTGTATCTGACCTTTTTTAGCCAAGGATTAGCTGAGGGGAAGGGCTAAATGAAGGAGGCTGCACCTAGTATACATTGTAGACTGAGCAATGGAACATTTCCAGGCCATCCCTCTTTCTAAATTCTCTGATGACAAGAAAATAGATGCCCATGGAACATCAGGCACCTGTTATGCCATTTCATTGGTGATTTGGCCCGGTACAAAAGTGAAGAATAGCGTTTCCAGGATATCTGTCTTTTCAATATTTCATGACCTTGAGTATTAATAAATGCTATTGCAATACTTCAAATTTCTTCTTTCATTGCAAGCCTGCTCTTTTAGAGTAAAGTTGTTACTTTTCTTGATGTGTTATAGGAATATTTAGAAAATGTACACTATCACGGATCCCTGGTGATTATGTTTGTCTTTTTTTGCCCCTGGGTACAACAGATGTACATTGCAACAGCTGCGGTGAATTCATTCGGAACAAAAAGACAACAAACAGCAGAATAAAATCCCGCAGGCAATGAGAAACAGCAAGAGAATAATGAATTTATGCACATAGTATCCTTAAATACTAAGCACTTCTTTTGGATGCATACAATCTGTTTTGTCTTTGTCCACAGGAATGAGAAGTCATTCTCCATCTTAGCAAGAGATTGCGATTCCAGTTGTGAAGGAAAATTTTTATGCTTTATAGGGCAATCCAAACAAAAAGAAATCCGCACAAAACCTATCTGGTGGAGTTTCCAATTTGTGATCTAAGAAGTATATTTTATACATCTATTCATCCGTTCATGCAGAAATGGAAAAGATCATTGTTCTGAAATAGCATTGCCTGTGAAAATCTTGAAACACTAAAAATCAAAATAAATGTGAAATTGAAATAAAGATATACAAATATCAACATCCGCTGAACTTCAGAACTGTATTGTTTAAAAAAATGTTATCTGAATTCCAAAAATCCTTTATATCCATAAAAAAAGAAAGCAGACTGCAAAGTGCTTTACCCATAATGCAACTTGTCCAAAATTTGGTTTGCTCATTAGGCATTTAAGGGGATCCTGTCACCTCCATTAAAACGTTTTCTCCACTTTCACAGGCTGATTTTAGGAGACAAAAGAAGTGTGGGATTAGTGATAGGATGGTGCAGGGACATGTTTTGCTAGCTTAGGAGGTGTTTTGGAGGTGACAGGATCCCTTTAAAGAAGCATTTTGATTTAAAGGGAACATATCAGGTCATTTATGCTCCCAAACCTATCACTACGTGTCCCTGCAGCTTCCTAGCACATGCCTAAGCATCCCTGTCTGACCTAATACTGAGCTGTGATCATTGAGGAAAATGATCTTATAACTTAGCCGGCTTCACACCACGTTTTTGGTGTATCAGGTTCTGTCCGGTGTTTTGCAGGAAACACTGGACAGAACCTGACCGCCCCTAACAAACAAATATGCCCTCCGGTCCTGTTTTTCTGCCACAATCGGCACATCGCAGGGTTCAGGAGCTGTCCCTGCTGAAACGTCAGGATCATGGCTTGCGGGAGCTAGCCCCGGGCCTGAAATCTCAGCAGGGGACAGCTCCAGGTGCTGAAGTTCTTTAAAAATGATGTCCTCCTTTAGAACCACACTTGTATTGCACTGTTTATTATTATGGCATTTATTTATGTTCATTAAGAGTAATAATTCTAGACCTCTTCTGTAGAGTAACATCCATTTTTACAGGCATGAATCACACTGAGAGAAAACGTACACTAAAGCACTCCTCACAGAAACAAGCTCTCAATTTAAGCTGAGGGGGCAGCTAGCTGTTATTTTCTGACTATAACCAGTCAAGCCACATTTTGTTACTCAAGGTTGTACACTCACACCTGTTCAAAGTAGTTAAAATTGGTTTGAATCACTGACTGGTAATCCCAACTTACGATTTTACTTAAAAAATGCTTTGTCCCAATTAATTTGTACAGCACTGTAACAGCCAAGATTGTGATTTAGGGTATGGACACACATCAGAGTGTAAAAACTGTCCGATTCTCGGATCCGAGAGTCGGACGAGTGTCATCTGACTTTTGGTCAGTGTGGCTTGCGAGTGCAATCCGTTTTTTTCCTCAGCAGCTAGTTACTGTACAATCATTTACAGGCGCATTTTGTACAGTTGTCTTAGCTACAGAATGGTAATGTATCAATTAAAACTCACATCAGACTCGGATGGTGCGAGTGTGGTCTGAGTCCAATCTGTGTTTTTCATTGGACCCATATACTTGCATTGGCGAGTCTCATCAGTGACTCGCATAGAATCGCAACATGTTGCGATTGACTCGCAATCCGAGAATCGGATGCGAAAAAAGCGCATGAGACTCGGAAATGTGCTCTCGGACATTAGTTAACATTGGTCCGAGCACAATGCGATTTTTCCGCACAGTAAACTCGGACGAGTTTCACTGATGTGTGTCCATGCCCTAAGGCCTCGTTTACATGACCGTATGAATTGGATGAGTGCATTGCACTCATATCATGTTCATTTCATGCTGTGGAGTCGTAAGCGGCTACCATTGGCTGCACGCAGGGAGAAGCCGCCCTGCACCCATTGCAGATGTTGAGTACAGGGCGGCTGCGGTCTCAATGTGGACTCCTGGGGGTGCCCGCAGGTCCGAAGCCACTGCATCCAAGACGCCTACGGGTATGTGCTGACGCTGCTTTTTTGTGCCGAAACTTTCTGCAGCACAAATGCTGCAAAACTGCACCCTGTGGCAGGAAAATGCACCACAAAATTCATGCTTTTTTGGTGCGTTTTTTGTGCATATTGGGGTCATGCGTTTTCCTACTATAGTCAATGACTGGAAGGGCTACAAAACACAGCAAACAATTGACATGCTCATTCTTTTGTCCTGACCACAATCTGCACCTAAACTGCAAGGAAAAAAATAAGCATCGTGGGCACACCATAATTCTCATAGACTTTGCTGGGGTAAAGATAGACATGCAGGTTTGTGACAAAAGGTGATACAAAAATGCTGCAAAAACGCTGCAAAGAAAAAAAGAGCAGCATTGGCACATAGTCTAAGGCTACATTTCCACACTGAGTTTTTGCTGTTGCAGATTTTCTGCAAAATTTCTGCACCCGATACGTAAATTTGGTTGCTTGAATTTTTTTGCAAATATGCAGGGTGAAATACCTCTGTGGGAACACAGCTCCGTCCATCTGAGCGTTTGCACAAAGCTTCAATTGACACACAATGGTTGGACCCATGGTAGCATATCCTAGTAATGTACCATCACTTGCTCTCCATACTTCTTGAAATTCATGCAGGTTGTGCACAACAGTTCACTATCAAATATTTTCTTATGTGAGACGAGAGAGGAGCATTTTCCATTATGCAATGCGTTAATCAAGTAATTTAAATGGCCCTTTAGAAAATTATTAGGGCACATAAATGAATGTATCCAGTATGTTTTAAACTTGTAGATGTAATTGCTCCCATAAACCCATATGGCCATGTCTGTAAGTACATTCAGCTCATTAGAATAAGTTATTTCGCCAGAGAAAATATTGACAATCTTAATGATGAATTAGTGGTGATCAAAATTGACCCCAGGCAATAAAAAATACCTTACACGGCAGGATACAATTATTGTTTCCAGCAGATTGTTCTTTACTTTTCCGCTGACAATATAAAACATTATAAAGAGTAATTAGGGTTACAGGCCAAATTTAGTACACTCCCCTTTGGGTCCCAATAAAAATACTACAGGAGATACAACAAACGTAAGGGGGACATATAGCAAAGCATTCAGAGAAAAATAAGATTGACAGTTCTCACGGAAAAATGGATATGCTATAGAACCTGAAAAATATTACAGGTGTTAATAAGATTTTTTAGTACGTGTGATAGAGTAAAAAAGTTATAAAATAAAGGCTTATTATTAAGGATTGTTATGTCTTTCAATCCTCTAGTGCCACTGGTTTGGTGATTTCTGATATTATTTGAAGGGATCAAGTCCTATCCATTACTGCAGTGACTGTTGCAGTCAATCTCTTAGTAGAATTGAGTTTAGTTGAGCAATATAGAAGAGTCCAGAGATGTAGCAGAGTTAATATTTTAGAAGGCATTCTGTAGCATTGTAGCAGACCCCGGCAGCAAGAAGAGTTGGGTAATTTAGGAGATATAGGCTAGATATTTCATCCCAACTATGTAGTAGAGCTGGGTATGTCAGGTGGGTATGGAGAGGAGCCAAGCAATGTAGCAGAGCTGGACATTTTCAGAAGCACATAGTAATGAGGTAGCAAAGCCTAGTAATGTACCAGAGCTGGGTATGTCAGGAAGTGCACAATGTATTCCAATCTGGACTCATTATTTACAGTGAACTTCCAACAAGTGCCCTCAGCAAACGCTCTTGTAAGGCTGGCTTCACACCACGGCAGCATCAGGTCCGATGCTGTCCGATGTGATTCGAACAGCCCTGGACCCGATTTGCAAATATGCCCTCCGGTCCGGTTTGCAGTCGGATGCCGTTGATAACAGCCGCAGCTTCTGCAATTTTAAGATAGCGGCTAGCAGCCGTAGCTGTTGCAATTTCCCCTGCTGTGATTTCAGGACCGCGGCTAGCTCCCCGCTAGCCGCGGTCCTGAAATGACAGCAGGGGACAGCTGGTGGTGCTGAAGTTTAGCAGCGCTCGCTGCTAAACTTCAGCCGCCGGTGTCTGGTTCCCGGATCCTCCCGGATCTTGGCAATCCAGCGCCATAGACTCCCATGTTACAGAGCACCGGATTGCCTCAGATTCAGGAGGATCTGAATTGGGCAGATTTTTTGCCCGGAGACAAAAATATTGTCCGGGAGAAAAATCCGAATTGTCTAGGATCCTCCCGGACAGATGGAAACAGGATGGCAGATAGCTGCCATCCGGCCCCATAGGGCAACATTAGCACAAAACCAGTACCGGGGCTGTCAGGTTCACCCCGTACCGTGCCGTGGTGTGAAGCCAGCCTTAGCCAGAAGTTAAATTAGGCAAAATAAAACATGGCACATGGTTTATTTTGCCTATCAGGAGGTACAGATTGTCAATGTAGCAAAGCTAGACACTGAGTGACAAAGTAGTAAAGTTGAGTGACACAGCACAGCTGAGTATGTCAGGTAGCTCAAACTGTGAATGTAGCAGAGCCCAGTGGTGTAGCAGGGATGGGTATGTCGGGATGCAAGCACACAGTGGCACTCAATCATAGTATGTCAAAAGGCACAGTATTAGCAGAGTAAAGGGGTGGAGTAGTAGCATACCACTACTTGAATTGTCAGGTGGCACTTTTCTGTCTGAGCTGAGCAAGCTATCCCAAGAGAGTGATATCACAAGCGCACTAGGTTGCCATTTCAACTCCCGTGTACAGAAGACTGAGGGAACTGGCAGCTGTAAATGGAGGGTGGACTGGATTTAGGAGAAGTGAGTAACACCTTAGAATGGCTGCTGTGGCTGATGGATAAGATCATTGCAAGACCAATGAGGGCTACCATAGCAGCATCAGGGGAATGATTGGGGGACCACATGGGAAATTACTCCTATTCCTATATTTTATAACATTTCTTGATTTCTTGCAAGATGTACAAAATCATGGAAAGCCACACTGAGGTTGCTGTTTGGATTTAAGGATATTGCAGAAAGAAGCTACAAATCAGTGAAGGGATCTGTGTGAAGTACAGATGAGGTCAGATGAATTAATCTGGCAGAAGCAATTAGTGTGACATGGAGGAAAATAGACAGCTAAATGTCATGCCAGCTTGACAGGGGCATACATTAAAACTGTGATTTCAGAGTACTGTAGGTCTCCAATTACTGTTAATTTGTAGTTAAACATACTCTCCAGGAAGCAGAGCAGGATTGAAAATATGACTGAAATCTGCATATTTGAACGCTAACGCTATATGTGAACACCTTAAAGTGAGTTGCCTGTTACTGCAGCTAAACTTGGAATATTATTCTACATATAAACTACTGTTACTTTTTGACCGGTTGTCCTCTTTTCCTAGAGTACGTTCACACTTGAAATTTTGGAAAATATTCAGCAGCAAAGAGTGAAATCAGTTATGAAAATCCTTAGCATAAATGTACAGGTTGTGGTTTGTAATCTGCAATAACACATATTTTCTCCTCATTATTTGGATGAAATTTTGTAAAATCTCTTCAACAACTGGAAAATCCACTCTTTAACCAAACCATAGTAATGTACTTATGCATGCTCTCCTCTATAGGGATGAATATATTCCTCCCCCATACCACCTATAAGTAGCCACCCTGTAAGTCCTCAATATCTGATTCATTATCCCCTTAACGCAAAACCATGTACATGTATGGCTCCTTTCACATCAGCGGTATTGCAATTTCGCGGTAGATCCGGCAGATGTAGCCAGATCTGCCATGTAACGGCCGACTTGCTGCACTGATTTGGCCAGCCCCATTCATTCTGTATGGGGCTTGCGGTCAGGTGCAGCAAGTAAGGTATTGCTGAATCCAGCAGATCCGGCACTTGTGGCCATGCAAACAAAACGCTGCTGGTAGCGGTTTTTTTTGCGGTGCTGCAAGTGCCGGATTCGCCCGAATGTAAGCCCCATAGAGAATGAATGGGGCTTGCCGGATCACTGTCGCAAGTAGGCCGTTGCACGGTAGATTCAGCAGGTGCAGCCATATCTGCCGGATCTTCCGCGAAATTGCAATACCGCTGATGTGAAAGCACCCTAAGTTAGGAAATGCGTTGGCTTACCATATTCTGCATACATGTACGCGATTGATTTAAACTGTCATGGCACAAAATGACATAGTGACAGTTTGATGGAAGCTGTGACCACCAGAGACATGCTGCTAGCTGGCCTGAGGACCAATCACCTTTGATTCTAGCAGGCGATTAGTGTTGAGCCCTAGGCCCTGGGGTACTCGGGTATCAGGCTCAGTGGGTGTTCTCATGGGGATGTCACGGGTGACAGCGCCTGAGCCCGTGGCCTGGGTGACACTTCAATAAGGGGTGTATGTACAGGGGATTAGAGTTTGTAATGTGATGCCGCCTGTAGTACCTGGTGATGGGTCACCAGCGCCACCACAGTCCTCCGGAGGTTGATGATAATGCGGCTGAGATGGCAGAGCTCCCTACAGGTGGAGCTGGGCCTCCGGGGCAGCGTAGTGAAAAGGGGCAGCTTGGAGTGGAACTTTAAGTCGGGATAGGGAGTGTTGGAGTAATCTATAAGGGGCACCGGGAGCGGAGAGGAATGACGCACACACACTGTAGATAGTCTCTTTTACCTTTTTACTGGTGGTATTAGCAGGTAAAGAAATCCAGAGCACTGTTGGGTGACCAGGTGCACAGTGATCTTCCACAGCAAGTGGGTATAAGGCTTCCTCAGATTCCCTGCAGTTACTGAAGCCCTGTCTGCATGCAGCCAGAATGGCCTCCTTACTCCCTCTGGTCCTCTCTATCTCCTCCTGCGCGGTCCACGGGTTACCCTCTCTGACCACTGCTTTCTGATTCCTCACTATGGTGTCTGGCTTCCTCTTTCTGGGTACGCAGGAGGACTGGGTGACTGAAGTCTCCACCGTATGACGGAGTTTTCTGCAGTCGTGAAGTAATCCTGCAGGTGCGGACTCCCGAAGTCCGGTACGTCTTGGGTGAACCTCCACCGGTTCTTCACTCCCTTGGCTCTGCTCCTTGCCTTCTGTCTCCACTCCTAGGCTTTGCTCAGTGTAGAAGGACCACTCCGGGTCACTGGTTCGGGCCTAACCTTGGCTCCAATCACCAGGACGTCTTTGCAGCTCTCCTGGCATCTGCACACTCTAACTAACTCCTCCCCCAGCAGCAGTATTTATAGGGGACCTCACCTAAAGTCAGTAAGTAGAGCTCCCCCTACTGTGACGGGGTGGAAGGTGTTGCATGTAGTAGGTACCTGCTGTGGAAACCCAGCTGTGCGTTAAAGAAGGCTGTGGCTACCTGCGTGAGCAGGGCGCCACAATTAGTGTGATTGGACTGCCTAAATAAAAACATTTTAATGAAAAAAAATTAATTTTCAAAGCCTAATCTTATAAAATTCTGTGGAGCACCTATCAGTTCAAAATGCTCACCGTCCCCCTAAGTGAATTACTTGAGATATTTAGTTTACCATATGGGTAGATTTGTTTGGTGTTTCTATTTTTTGGCACCTCAGGGGCTCCACAAAAGTGATGGTGTTCAAACTTGGACTCCAAGATCAAATAGAATCTTACATTGTGCGCAAATATAATTTTTGGATGAAATATGGCAAATCACAGTGTTTGGAAGAAATTGCAATATAAGCTGTGGGGTCTTTTTTTTTCTTTAACCCATAGAAAAAATTAGAAACTTGGAGCTAAAGCAACATTTACTGAAAAAAATTACATTTTTTCTTTTCACATAGAAGCAGAAGTGAGTTGAAAATGCTCCACAAACCTAGATGTTTTCATTGGTCCAGTTTCCAAAATATTTGAGCTATGCACCGGAGCTAGCGTGTGTTGTGGAGCTGCTGCTATATACATTGGGTGGCACCATGTGTATTTCATCCTATTAAAAAGATATGATTAATCTGTAACTTATAGGCTTATAAGCGCTAACCCCTTGATTATGGCTATGAGTAAAGGAGTATACACAGAAGGTTGTAGTTGACCCTTCCTCGGGATGTTCATTAAACATGCTGAGTTATGCAACATGTGCGATCAAACGTATTACTTTCTGTCCATTTTTAGTAACAGAAGTTGTCACTTTGCTTGGAATACTACGACGAGCCAATGTTTGTTACTACAGCTTTCAGTAATATTAGCAGTAGCACCTACTCAATATACACCTCCAACACCAAGCCTACTGCCCTTTCCTACAACCTTTTTACCCTTCCCCTTTCCACCACAACCTCAGGATTTCCCACTCATCTTTTATGCACACAAATTTGGAAAGCACTTATTAGAGGCCAAACAGAGTCCTTTTAGGGGAAACTCAAGACTTTGAGAATCACAGGTTAGAGGCCAAAAAATGTCTTCTGAAGGGGAAATGAAGAATTTGAGATTTGCAGGTTAGAGGCCAAATTAGTCTTTTTAGGGGAAAAGGAAGGATTTGAGAGTCACAGTTTAGAGGACAAAAACAGAGCCTTTTTAAGGAAAACTCAAGGATTTGAAAATCACAGGTTACAGGCCAAAACATGCCTTTTTAGGAGAAACTGAAGGATTTGAGAATCACAGGTTAAATGCCAAACAGAGCTGTTTTAGGGATAACTTAAAGGGATCCTGTCACCTCCAGAACGCCTCCTAAGCTAGCAAAACATGTCCCTGCAGCATCCATTCACTAATCTCACACTCCTTTTGTCTCCTAAAAGCATCCTGTGAAAGTGCATAAAAACGTTTTAATACTTACTCATTAGTGATTATAATTAGCAGGGGCTATATTCTTTAGTCACCAGGGCTGGCTGTTTTGTAGGCTCCAGGATCCTCCCTCTCTCTGTCTGTTTGCTCTGCTTGTGCTCTGCTTGTGCAGGTTTTACCCTCCCCCCCTCTATCACTCACAGAATTCAAATCATTAGTCCTGCCTTCAGCTGCACATAACAACAGCACAGACAGAGAGAGGGTGGATCATTCAGGCTGCAAAATAGCCCACCCTGGTGACTAAAGAATATAGCCACTGCTAATTAACATTGCTAATGAGTAAGTATTAAAACGTTTTTATGCACTTTCACAGGATGCTTTTAGGAGACAAAAGGACTGTGAGATTAGTGAATGGATGCTGCAGGGACATGTTTTGCTAGCTTAGGAGGTGTTTTGGAGGTGACAGGATCTTTTTAAGGATTTGAGAATCACAGGTTAGAGGGAAAAAATGCCTTTTTAGGGAAAACTGAAGGATTTGTCAATCCCTTCCTGTATGCAACAAATGCGTCTTTGGCAACACACACAGTTTTAGGAATCACACGGGTTCTCAGTACAAAATGCCTATGTCCGGATGGACACTCTCTCCCTCCTAATCTAAGTAAAAAGCAATGGAGTAATTAGCTATCTAATTTTGTAACATGGACTGAGCAGCACGGAGTGGAAACAGCACTGTCCCTAGCAGTCACAATCTGAAAATGACGACAATGGCAAAAGGCTGTTTCTTATATCCCTAGGGACTTGTGACTTTGGCGATCAATCACACAAGTCCTTGTATCTACAATTTGTGGATCTTTTATGCGTCTTGATTGGCTGCAAACCAGGAACACATAAAATTCTGGAAAAAAAATGGAGTCCGACTATGTTCTGACCTCTCCACATCCCGCCCCCTCATCAAACACGTCCCAAATGCTGGAGAAAAACGCAGCATAAATTGACACGTCATTTTCAAGAATGGAGCTCTCCTAAAGTGAAAAAACGGATCACTTTAGAAGAGCACAGTCTGAATGGCAAAAATGAAAGCCCATAGACTTTGCTGGGGTGTCATTTGAGTGATCCGTTTTTTGCAGTGCACTGCAAAAAACTAATCAAAAAGCGCACAGTGTGAATGTAGCCTTAACTTGTCATATGGCACAATATTTATTAACCTCACCATGTAACGCATTATCTGACAAGTTATGGATTATTACATGTGTGCAGGATTAAAACCAATAACTGTACAGGAATACATCACAAAAACCACCAACATTACAGAAACACCTCACTTAAACTACCAACAGTACAAAAATACATCACCAAAATGACCATAAGTACCGAAATACAGTCTGGATATCTAGTGGCAGCACAAAATTCAGATCTTGACTCCAACAAAGAGCCGCACATCTCAATAATTAATGCAGCAACCAACCTGCAAGACAAGACAGTATGGGCTTGTGCTTATGACCATGGAAATCGGATGAGTGCTAAGGCTGCCTTCACACTGCGGTCAGGTCCGATCCGGGGCTGTCAGGGGTGAACCTGACAGCCCCGGACTGGATCAGCACACAGAAACAGCGGGCTAATATGCCCTCCAGTCCGGTGTGCAGCTTGACGCAGCTGCCGCTGCTGATGATTCAGGATCGTGGCTTGCAGGGAGCTAGCTGCGGTCCTGAAATAACAGCGGCGTGCAGCCGCAGGTGTCCTGTTCCCATGTTATGGGAGCGCCGGATTGCCCCGGGAGGATCCGGGGGAATCCGCTGGAATCCGGGAGGCGCCAATTTTGGGGAGATTGTTCTCCCTGGACACAAAAACATTGCAAGCAACATTTTTGTGTCCGGGAGAAAAGCCTGACTTCTCCCGGATTCTTCTAGAGAGATGGAAGCCGGATGGCAGATAGCTGCCATCTGGCTCCATCCAGCACCATAGGATACTATGGGGCTAAAATCCGGTTCGGGGCTGTCACCCCTGACAGCCTCAGATCGGACCAGACCACAGTGTGTAGGCAGCCTAAATCAGATATTATTCTATGGGTTTGTGCACATGTCTGATTTTTTTATTGGATCGAGACATTTGAAGAAAAATTCACTTACATGTTTGATTTTGATCTGTGTGTCAGATCAAAATTGGCAATGCCAGTCTATATCTGATGGCCACTTTACACGTCCCGATATCGGCGTCCAACTCCGACCAAAAGTCACGTGGTTCGTGCATTGGCCCCGATATCGTTCGTGCATTGTATGGTATAAATCTCCAATACGATGCACGAATGATGCGAAACCGATATCGGGGATCAAATGAGCCCGCTCTCCAACGGCCCGATATTGGATGGGCGTTGTGGCAGGATCGTGCTGTGTAAAAGCCCAACTACGATGTGGAGTACAACTTCCCCTATCCTGTCGCATGTTAAATGGTCGTTCCTGAGTCATCCGTACAAGGGGGCGTAGACATCGTAGTGGCATTGCCTGCCGATATCGTGCTGTGTAACATCTCCTATGTGATCTTGTAATTCTGCCCAGAAAAAGCACGCTCCTGCGGCGTCGGATCCAATATCGGACCGACGTTGGGACGTGTAAAGTGGCCATAAGGGCCGCTTTACACACACCAACTTCTGTGACCAACTTCTGAACAACTTACTGGTTGCAGTGAAATCATGGACACATTGTTCCATTTGTACACAGCCACAAAATGGAACAATGTGTCCATGATTTCACTGCAACCAGTAAGTTGTTCAGAAGTTGGTCACAGAAGTTGGTGTGTGTAAAGTGGCCCTAAGTGTGGTCAGATTTACACAGACCAACTGAAGAAGGGTAAGATCCCTTTTTTTAATTCTCCACTTCGGAGAAAAATGGATCCCACTGTGATCAGACTTTGATCAAACTCTGATCAAAGTCTGATCAGCACAAAATAGTTTTTCTCGGATGTGGAGAAAACGGTCAGTGCACCTACTCTGACCCAGGAGAGGAAAGGCAAAGCCAGAAACATCTAGTAGTCCCTGTTCTATTTTGGCTTAAATGTAAATAACTTTTTTTAAAACTATATTTTTGCATCTATTTTTTATGTTATAAATTTATTACTAATGCATAAGTAGAACCTGTCAGTAGATTTCTTATATCTACAGTATCCTATCTCTTATTCTTGTGTTTTTGTAGGGTTCATGCAGTTCCATATCACTCCCCACCTCCCCTTCACTGAGTTGATCTTTGTCTCTGCAGTTGCGCTTGTAATAGATTTCATTATTAGCATCTCTATTGCTAATTACGATCCAGAGCTATTCGTTAAGCTGTCAGATTCTTAGCTCCAGGAAATTGTACAACGTTGTCTGAATGTGCTTAACCACTTCATTGCATCATGATTGCTTTTTTATTCAGCGTTGTTCAGATCAGCACTGTGTAACCATTTAGATGCTGAAAATAAAGTTTTAATTGTCTTGAGTGATCACATCTATTTAATCAATGTATTTAGCATTGTAAGTGACATATTTTGATGTATCTAGACAGTCCTTATACACTGTGTTCCAAATTATTATGCAAATTGGTTTTAAGTGTCACAGGGTTTTTTATTTATTTATTTTTTCAATGAAACCCATTGATGGGATTGTGTCTCAGGGCCGCTTTACACACACCAACTTCACCAAAGGCTTCAATCCAATCCTTCAAAGGCTTGCTGTGGTGCATAAACCTACTACTCGGCCACCCCTAAGCAGTGCTCACAAGCAGAAACGGTTGCAGTGGGCCCAGACATACATGAAGACTAATTTTCAACCAGTCTTGTTTACTCATGAGTGCCGAGCAACCCTGGAAGGTCCAGATGGATGGAGTAGTGGATGGTTGGTGGATGGCCACCATGTTCCAGCAAGGCTGCGACGTCAGCAAAAAGGCAGAGAAGTCATGTTTTGGGTTGGAATCATGAAGAAACAGCTGGTAGGCTCCTTTAAGGTTCCTGAAGGTGTGAAAATGATCTCTGCAAAGTATATAGAGTTTCTGACTGAGAACTTTCTTCCATGGTACAAAAAGCAGAAACGTGCCTTCAGGAGCAAAATCATCTTCATGCATGACAATGCACCATCTCGTGCTGCAAAGAATACCTCTGTGTCATTGGCTGCTATGGGCATAAAAGGAGATAAACTCATGGTGTGGCCACCATCTGTCCCTTACCTCAACCCTATAGAGAACCTCTGGAGTATAATCAAGCAAAAGATCTATGAGGATGGGAGGCAGTTCACATCAAAACAGCAGCTCTGGGAGGCTTTCTGACATCATGCAAAGAAATACAATCAGAAACTCTCCAGAAACTCACAAGTTCAATGGATCCAAGAATTGTGAAGGTGAGATCAAAGAAGGGTTCCTATGTTACCATGTAACTTGGCCTGTTAGGATGTTTTGGAGTTAAATAGCTTTTTATTTCAGTGAATGTGACCTCCTAATGCTGCAAATTCACCAAATGAGCATTTTCAGTTCTTTAAAACATATGAAATGTTTAGAAACTCTACTGTGCGTAATAATTTGGAACACTGCATCTAGAGTTTTTTCTTTAATTATTAAGATTATACTGTTATCAATGGGAGGTTTCTTCAATAAAATTCGATGTATACTCTAATGGGTGATGACTTTTATTACACTGACTGTCATTTGCACTGACCATTTAGGAAAATCAGAGAAAAAGAACATTTGCATAATAATTTGGAACACAGTGTAGGTTATATGGAGCTAGTACAGCTACATTGGTGAATATACCGTATTTTACATTGTACTTCATGCTTTGAGACCCAAAGTTGAGATATTTGTTTAGAGCAGGGGGTGAGCAATTAATTTTCCAGAGTGTCTGTGAATGTTGTGGAGGCCTAAACCAAAATGTTGAGGTTCATTTTGCTCAATATTAATATTAACATATTTATAATAAATATTATTTTTATAGTTATATTATTTGTATTAATATTGAGCAGAATTAAGTAAGTTGACACCCCCAATATATCATATGAATCCACACACAATCCCCCTATATACAGTGTGAGCCCCCACACAGCCCCTTATATACAATGTGAGCTCCCACATAGCCCCTCTATATACAGTGCAAATCCTCACATAGCTTCTCTATACAGTGTTTCACACCAGTCGATTGCATGGCTTCTAAGCTCCACCCCACTCATTGTGTGTATAGGTCTGCTCCACCCAGTACATAAAGTACCTGACAATCGCTCTAAGTTGCCTTGTGCTGCTGTCAATCATAGGGGAGCACGGTCAAACATTGCAGCAATTTGTATCAACCCTGTTCTACAGAGATTTGCATCCCGGGCCTATCTTCTTCTAGCATATGATATTTCAGGTGGCTCCACCCTCCTGTTCTTGACCTATCATTCGTTAGTCAGTTTGCCTGCTAGTGTCCATTTCATGTGTCAGTTTAATTGTCCCGTTACTGATCCGGCTTGGTATAACCATCCTGTCTGACCTCTCTACTCCTGATTTTGGCTTTTGCTCTGTGAACCTGTGCTGCCTGCCCTTACCTTGGACCATCTGACTACACCTCTGTCTTGCCTTCCTGTACCTCGTACATTTTGATACATTAGTCGGCTGCTGCAGTCCCAGGAACTGCCCTGCGAGTGGTGTCTGGAGACTACCTGCGGCCCAGTCTATCCTCACTCCCAGAAGCTCTAGTAAAAACCAGGTAGTCACTTGAGGTTGGAAAGTTCTTGGTGGTCTACCTGTTATGGCAATAAATAGTTAATAATTTATATGAATTATTGAAGCCATTCAGAAACTTTCCAAAAAGCATGATTATTTGAATTTTTGCACTTTCCTCTAGAATTCCTCTGTCTCAGATTTTATATAATGTTTTGACTTAGAGGTAGCAGTATAGAAGTTCTTATCAGCATGTTCCGAATGTACTGTACGAATCAAGGCTAGATAAAACGAACTAACACACAGAATATAATTGAATGTTTTTTCAGAATAAAATGTAGATTCAGCATAATATGATGCATAATATGATGTAATCACCTAGAAACACCCCTAAGGAATGCCCCTTTAATGATAAGTAATAAAACTGCTAACGGCTCCTAAAATAAAGGTCTTTGTCATTAAGCTCTACATTGACTTGTGTGTCAGCGTGGTTCTTACGGTGGCGTGCACACACTTAGACAAAGCATCAATTTGGCGGCAGACAATTAAGATGGCAGCCCACCCGAAAGGTGTGGAGGGCATCCTTTACAACCTAGCCACAGAAGTCATGCCCGTCAAGTTCTTCAACATTTTATGGAGAACAATATTTTTGCCTAGTCCAAATGTGTCTTTGAAAAAAACCTCCTTTCCCTTCCTTGGCTACTTTGTGTCTCACCAAGGTCTCAAGACTGAGCCTGATGTGTCTGCTGTGCTTTCTTAGCCTCGTCCTTATGGTTTGTGTCCCAATTAGCGCTTCATGGGTTTCACAAACAACTACAAGATTGAGCCTGAAGTTTGTGCTCTGCTTTCCTTGCCTCATCCCTATGGTTTACGTCCAATTCAACGCTTCATGGGTTTCACAAACAGCTACAGGAAATTTATTCTACGCCTCTTGTCCCACATGGCACCCATTTCTGCCTTAATGAAGAAGTTAGTTAACGTCTAACTCTGGCCAGAGGCTGCCATGTCAGCCTTCCAATGCTTGAAAGAGTTCTTTGCCAGAGCTCCAATATTGCACCACCAAGATCCAAATAAGAAGTTCCTCTGGGTGGTGGACACCTCCTTTATTGGTGCTTGGGCAGTTCTCCTGCAAAAACGTCTTCAGAGAAATCTGTCTCTTGTGTTTTTTTTTCTCCTAGCTGTTCTTGTCAGCCGGGTGGAACTACTCCATCTGAAATCGGGAAGTTCCTGTCATCAAGCTGGCATTCAAGGAGTTGCAACATCAACGAGGGCACCAACTCTGGCAATAATTTTTATGAATGTAGTGAAATATGTATCTCAGGGACTGGACACTAGAACAGTTAAGGGGTTAAATCCCATGTCCATCCACAAGAGGTCACAACCTGTTTTATATAAGCACACACAAACTTAGCAGTCACACTGACTCTAGTCTCCCCAGGGGGCCATGATGGGAAAAGCAGAGAGTGACCAACTTCACACACATTGGGAACTTCAAAGAGGAAGATAATAGATAGAGAGAGAAACCATCTCCAATAGTGAGCTTCAAACAGACCCACAGATGGGAAGCAAAATCAGGAGAATTAGTCAGAAGACAAAGAACATTTTAAAACATAATATATGCATGGCTAAATGAGTGAGTGTCCAATCATAAACCCAGAAGTAGAATGTTAAAGTAGAAGACCAGTCTAGAATCTGACTCCCCCAGTCTGAGTCTATATCTGGGCTCACACAGCTACAGGTCCGTGTCACAGTGATGGGTCAGTGGAAGCTGCTGTGATCATCCTTCCATATATTTTTGCTCTTCCCATCGGGCAACAGAAGCAAAGTTTAGGTTTCTGTAAGTTTCTCCTTTTTATTTCATTGTTTGCATATGTGTATGTCATTTTATTATTTCTATTTTTCATATCTTTTTATGTAAGCATTGTACTTTCTATATTAAAGCTTAAAACTTTAATAAGCTGAAACCTTGTATCTTCTAAAAGGATTCATAGCCCTAAGAAGTGTGCGATCCTGTTGATTGGCTGACGGTATTATTTCAGGGACTTATCACCCTGTATGTTGGTGAGTGGTGGCAGTGTGTGTGAAGCGGGGTGCGCAGTGTGAGTCGGGGTGTGAACGATGCTCCCTTTCAGCATAGGACAGAGGTCGAGTGCTGGATTGAGTGAGAGGAGATAGATTAACCCTTGCAGGTGCAACCCCAAATCACGTGCTGAGAAGTGGGTACGTGACAAATTAATGGCAGCCGTGGGATAGAATTTATTTCTATTAGAGCATTAGTGCATGCTTTAAGAAATTATTCCCTGTACTAAAGAATTGGTGTCCTTGCGAGGAGCGCACCAGTTCTACAAGGTTCAGCTCAGTGCTTACTTAGACATACTTGCAAACAGTTTCCCTCCCCCGTTTTTCTTTTCTATTTTTTTTTGGCAAAGGCTTTTCATTGATATGGCAGCCCAATACAAGAAGAAGAGCATGCAGACTCTGATCAACCTCTGCAAGCAAAGAGGGATAGAGACTGCCGACAAGTCCAAAGATATGCTGGCGCACGCCCTGGCAGAGCACGACTTGGCGCAGACTGATGAGGCACCTGATCAAAGACAGAGTCCACCTCCGAGAGGCCAAGGAATGCCAGTTCTTGCACCGGAGATGTCCTCTGGAGATGCCAGCAATGCCAGTTCTGAGGAGTCTATGGACTTGACTTTACAAATGGCCTTACAACAGCTGGGAACAAGCAATCCCAATCAGCGCCTGCAGCTTATTCTACAGTTCCAAGAGGCTGAGGCTGCAGAATGCCGGGCTGAGAGAGAGGCTGCCGAATGCCAGGCCGACAGAGAGGCTGCTGCTGCAGAACGCCAGGCCGAGAGAACGTTTAAGCTTCAGATGGCCCAAGTAGAGAGGGGTAACAACCTTCAGACAACCCCCTCCCAGGACATACATCTAAGGAGACCGCATTTGGAAAACTTCCCTGTGATGGAAAAGGACACGGACTTAGATACGTTTCTTCGGGGGTTTGAGAAAACCTGCAGACAATACAATCTACCCCGTGAGCAGTGGGCATTGTATCTAGCCCCAGGACTGAGAGGCAAAGCCGCGGAGGCGTTTGCTGACCTCCCACCAGACCTAGATGGGGACTATGATGCAATCAAAAAGGCTCTGATCAGGAAATACAACTTAACCCCAGAGGTGTATCGGAGAAACTTCCGGAACCTATAACGTGGATCAACTGACAGCTATGCAGATTTTGTGAGCACTTTGAGGACCACGTTCCACCAATGGATTAAGGGACTTTCTGTTAGCAGCTATGAGGCCTTAGCGGATCTTATGGTCAAGGATCAATTTCTTCATATGTGCCCCATGGATGTACGACAATTTGTGTGTGATCGAGAACCACCTACTGCGGATGAGGCTGCAAAGATTGCGGACCGCTACGTGGCCAACAGGATTTCAAAAGCCTTTCAGTTCTTATCTATTTGATGAACTTACTCATTTGCTGCACTTCAAGTTATATCTGCCACGTGTGATAAATATAGACTGGTTCACCTTTAAATTTGGTTTTACTCTGTCTGTACTCCCATCTGCTAATAGATCCCTGAGTAATCCTAAAGTAAAATACAGGATACTCAAGCCATTAAGGTGTTTGCAGGGCTATGGCTTCTGAGCCAAAGTTAGACCAGCTGTTTTCTATATTCAGTTCTTTGCAAGATGATTTGGAAGGTCTGCAGAGTAAAATAGCAGGCATTGAACATAATGGAAAAGTGTTTGGACAAACTAGAGTACCCAAATGGCGGCTCAGGAAAGTAAACTTACAGGATTAGAGTCTCAGTACGATCAGGTCCTTCAAGACATAATCACGCAGTTAGTAACACATGTAGCCATACCTACAGGGCAACCGCAGCCTGCCACCATTCAGATATAATGGTGACAAATTTTGCAGATTTGTGAACCAGTTATGTTGTCTTTTGATGTACGACCATTTCTGTACTGATCGATCTAAAGTACGAGTGCTCACCTGGACGAATCCGATGATCGAGTCTCGTGACCCACGGTTAAATGTTTTGGATGA
Organism: Allobates femoralis; assembly: GCA_033576535.1. Lineage (NCBI taxonomy): Eukaryota > Metazoa > Chordata > Amphibia > Anura > Aromobatidae > Allobates > Allobates femoralis. Next base: position 213,441,668 of record JARQOC010000004.1, read on the forward strand.
TTTTTTATCATCAAAACTAGAAAAGGGAGAGAGAAGTGCAATAGCGTCTTATCATTGATAAAAAGGTGGACTAAATTTAATTAGTCACTCACCTGGAGGGGTTGTGTAGCACACAACCAACGTCAGGACAAAAGGTAATAGCTACTGCAAGGATCCACACCACAACAGTCAACGTAGTTCAAAATTGCAGAGGGTCTACTATTCCCTGAGGAAGGAGTTGGGACTAACTCCAAAACGCGTCAGAAATAAATACTATAATGATGAACACCGCCTGATCTTTCTGGTCTATGCAGCGCAGGTCCGTATACACCGTCCACCCTCTGCAATTTTGAAGTACTTGGATGATTTTTTGACCGCTATGGCATTAATGTTTGATGTCCCTAACTGTCGCGCAACTGCTGAAACCACTTTACTATCTTTGCGCTAGGGTAAATGTTTAGTTATTGAGTTTGGCATTGAATTTAGGAGATTATAGGTAGATACTAATTGGGACAGTTATGTACAGTTGCCTATTTTTAGGAGAGGTCTGTCTAGCTTGATAAAGGATGAATTGGCCCGCTGAAAGTCACCACAAGTGCTAGAAACGTTTATACAACATTGTGTATGCATAGACATTCGCCTTACTGAGTACAGACAGGAGAAACTGGCGGTATTTGACTGTATGTCCAATTTTTCCCTTAATCCCAAAGAGCCTGCAGGTAAAACATCTCTAGAATCAGAGGAGGTTCCTATGCAGATTGACTCAGTGCAGAGGCGTGAGAGTAATGAGCACAGGGGGCACCGCCACCGGGAAAGTCTTTGCTTCTACTGCAGCCAATCTGGCCATTTTCTAATAAACTGTCTTAAGTGTCCCAAGAGGCATAACGAGGTGCTAGCAGCAGTTGGGGAGTATGACAACTGTGTTGATGAATCAGACATCTCTGAAGTTACCGTGCGATTAAATGCTGCATTTCATTCTCTCTCTATGGCTACACCTCCCAGGGAGCAGAAGGAAAAGAACTCTCACTGTTCACTCCCTATTAAAATTTTGTGTTCAGGACAGTGAATTTCCAGTGCAGGTATGATTGATTCAGGAGTAGGGGGTAATTTTATGGATATCTCATTTGCTAAAGTACACGGTATTGAGAAACTGCAAAGAGCCTCTCCGATTACTATGGAGACAGAGGAGGGGTCACCTTTAATTTTTGAGCCTGTAGATCAGGAGCAGCTTTCCTTCTTGTTAATCTCTTCTCCTCTTCCCTGTGATTCTAGGCATTCCTAGGTTGCAGTCTCAGAACCTGACTATCAAGTTGGAGACCAAGGAGATTATGTTTCCAACAAGGAGCAATCTAGAAATAACTGAAGCAGTTCCGGCGTCTTTTCATTTGGAATCTCCTGTACAGGTATCTTCTTAACTCTCCGTGTATAAAGAATTCTCTGAAGTCCATGACAAGAAGAAAGTAGATCAGCTTCTTCTGCATAGGCACTATAACTGTCCTATTGAGCTGCTTCCAGGGGCAGCTACTCCTTTTAGTAATTTATATACTTTGGCGGCACCTAAGCTTCAAGCCTTGAAGGATTATATTAATGAAAACGTGGCCAAAGGCTTCATATGTCATTCTTCCTCACTAGCAGGGGTGTCTATCTTTTTTTGGAAAAAAAGAAGGATGGGACTCTAAAGGGGGTGTCACACGCGTCAATGTCGTCAGCGATCTGATCGCTGACGACATTGACGGCTGATCGCTGGTGAGCTGTCACACAGACAGACTCACCAGCGATCAATTGACCAGTGACATCATGGAAACGATTTAAATATCGTTTCCATGATGTCCTGCTCCCGCTGCCAGCCTGCTGGAAGCGGGAGCAGCCTGGTCTCCAAGGTACACTGCGGGTAACTAGACAGCGCGCGCTGCCTAGATACCCGACGTGTACCTTAGTTACCAGCCTCCTCCGCTCACCCGGTGAGCAGAGGAGGCTGGTAACTAAGGTACACTGCGGGTAACTAGGCAGCGCGCGCTGCCTAGATACCCGACGTGTACCTTAGTTACCAGCCTCCTCCGCTCACACGGTGAGCGGAGGAGGCTGGTAACTAAGGTACACAGTCGGGTATCTAGGCAGCGCGCGCTGCCTAGTTACCCGCAGTGTACCTTGGAGACCAGCTCCCAGCGCTTGTGACAGGCGCTGGGAGCTGGAATATCGCTAGTCCCGGTGTCACACGCAGCGATGCTGCGTGTCCACCGGGCGACAATCGCCAGGTTTCAGAGCTGGTTCTGAAACCTGGCGACCATCAACCAGCGATTTATCGCTGGTTGATGCAGTATGTCACACGCGTCAATATCGCTGCAACGTCACGTGCAGTCGATATCGTGCAGGCGATATTGACGCGTGTGACACCCCCTTAAGGCCCTGTATTGACTTTCAGGAACTCAATAAGGTTATCATCCGGAATTGTTATCATTTATCTTTGATCCCCGAATTATTGGAAAGAGTCTGTCTTGCCAAGATATTCTCTAAACTAGAACTTCATGGGTCTTATAATTTGCTGTATATTAATTCCAGTGATGACTGGAAGACGGCTTTCAGATGTCAGTAATGACATTTTGAATACTTGGTAACGCCCTTCAGATTTTGTAATGCCCCAGCAACATTTCAACATCTTGCCAATGATATTTTTAGAGAGCTATTGGACCAGTTCATCATAATCTATATGGACAATATTCTAATTTTTCCACACGCTTTACAGGAGCATCAAGAACATGTCAAATTAGTTTTGCAACGATTGAAAGAGAACCATCTATATATCAAACTGGAGAAGTGTGTTTCATTGTTCTGACATACAATTCTTAAGTTATGTCATCTATCCACAGGGGCTGAACATGGAATCTGGTGAGATGCAAGCAATCCTTGACTGGCCATTGTCCAAGAACGTTAAAGAAGTTCAATGTTTTATCGGCTTTGCAAATTTTTATAGATGATTCATTCTAAATGTTTCAGAGATTGTCCATCCCATTACTTCTCTGACTAAGGCGGCCGTCACACACAACGATATATGGATAGATATCGCTTGAACGTGCCCGATTAGACATCGCTCGAACGATGTCTATGCGTGTAACCGCACGATACGACCAACGAGAAATTATCAAATCGTTAGATCAAGGTATGAGAACTGGACCTCATATCACACGATGTCGAGTTATTAGATAAACAGAATCGACGTGTCTAAACAACCGATATCGTGTAGACCTTGTGAACTGAGCGATGCCGAAATCTAGCACGTAGGCGTGGCAGGAATTTCTCTGTGTCTCGCCTCCTCAGTTGTGATTTGTTAACCTTCATGCGTTCGGATTGGCTGGCGCTACATCAGCTCTCATTGGTGGAAGCTCTTGCGTTACCATTGGCTCTCTTCACAGGGCGCCATTTTGGATGAGCTGTCTTCAGCACCACACATAGGCGTCGTCTGCACGATCACACATTGTCATTTACAATTTACGGGCCCACACAAGTTCGGCAAGCTGATAAAACAACCTGCGTGGTAAATGAGCCTGATATAGTGTTCACCTTCCCATACACCCAAACAATATTGCTAGACGTGGCACACACAACACGGCGTTACGCCACGCCCATGGGATATTGTCCCGTAGGTGCCGCAGAAGTGTGTATTGCCGTGTCACACCGCCTTTAAATTTTGTAACGTCACGCAAGGGGCCGTCCTGACGTAATAAAGTTGGTTTCAGTTTCATTCCGCCTGCAAGGTGCTAGCTCCTCCCATGCACATTGCAGCTCAGTCATGGCAGGCACACATCGCGCTGCCACGTGGGGGATGGCAGAGCTCATGATCTTAATCGATCATTGTGATCGGTTGGATTATTGGGACCACCACCCCCACCAGCACCCCAGGCTGCGCAACCGCAGCACTGTGCGGAAGATCCAGCGGGCCCTGCTCCGCCAGCTGTGTGTTGAGAGGGAGGTGAAGGCATTCCAGCATAAGATCGCGGATCTTAAATATAAATGCCCGGGCCGCATTTTGGACATCCGTGCCCGGATTGCCAGGCTGCGTGGTGAGTAATTGTTGGCCCCAAACACACACCTGCACATGTACATGTACCAAACTACACAGCAATGTCCACCAAAATATTACAAGGAGAGTGTGGTCCCCGGCCTGTCCCCGCCAATGTGGTTGCATATATTCAGCCTAATTTGGAGGCAGGGCCTACACTTCGGCCCGGTCGTCCAACCTCCTAAATGTTGTCCATCAAAATTATAATAATTACCGAAAATGAGTGACAATCTTCAGTCTGCATCTTTCAAGCGATTCACTGCAGGTCACAGGCAGCATGGCAAGGGGACGGACTGGGGAGTACAGGTGACATATAGTCCAGGGGACTGTACACTCCCTCCCCTTGCCATGCTGCATTAAACCTGCCTCTAAAAACATAACATTTGCAGACTGAGAATTGATGCACATTTTGCAAAGGACCAATCACAAATTAATGTTAATCACCCAACATTTGTCAACTGTGTTTGGACCCACCATGTGGATGTGACAACAATGTGCATTGCCTGGTGGTTGACACCCAAACAGGAATATGCCAAAGTCATGTGCAGCACAAATTGTGACGCTGGACTCAGGCGTAACCTCACTATATTTATGCCTAAGGCTACTTTCACACTTCGATTTAGAAACCACCGATGCTGACTGATTTAAATCGGACAGCATCGGATCTAACTGATCCCTGCAGTTGGATCCAAAATAGCCATCAGATCCGACATTCGGCAGGATCAGTTGCTGTCACTGTCACAGCTGTTCTCCCCTGGTGCTCCCCCTCATCACCCCCGTGTTTACCCCTCATCACCCCTCTTGTCCCCCCTGTTCACCCCTGTGTGTGTGTGTGTCCCCTCACGTCCCTGTGTGACCCCCTCATGTCCCCTGTGTCCCCCCCTCTTCTTCCCTGTGTGGCCCCCTCATGTCCCCCAGTACTTCCCCTCCTTTCCCCTGTCCTCCGGAATTAATAAATAAAATCATTTTCTTCTCACGTCTCCCCAAGCCCCCGCCGGTTCCCGCCGGCTCCTGGTTTCTGCAGAGGTCTTCTTCATCTGTACAGGACCTGCGGTGATGTCACAGTCACGTGACCGCAGGTTACACCATGGTAATCTGCGGTCACGTGACTGTGACATCACCGCAGGTCCTGTACTGCAGTAGAAGACCTCTGCAGAAATCGGGAGACGGTGGGAACCGACGGGAAATGGCGGGGCCTCGGGGAGAGGTGAGCATAAATTGTTAAAATTTTATAAACACCGGCCTTCCAGTTAGGAGCAGTTTTACTGTACTGAGCAGGCTCAGTACAGTAAAATCGGGTACAAGGAGACAGCCGATGTATCCTCGGAACCTGCTCCATAGGGCCCCATGTTATGCTGGTTTCACACTACAATATTTGCAAAGCCGATGCTGTTCGATCTGAATCTGGCCACATGCAGCCCTATGGGCATCGGACCATATCGGCTGTGCACTAAATGGCATCAGATTTGGTCCAATCCGATTTGGTCAGCTTTTTTGGGGGGGTCAAACATCTGAGCATGGTCCGATTGTTGCACCAATTCAAAAAACAGACAGAATAGGATTGGACCAAATCGGATGCCATTTAGTGCACATCCAATTCGGGCCGATGGCCATAGGGCTGCATGGGGCCCAAAATCTGGCCGATGCTGTCCGATTTTTATCGGACACAATCGGCTTGTACCAAATCCTTGTGTGAAATTAGCCAAACCCGACTCCATATTTTCTAAGTTGATAAACAAAATATTGACCATCTAAAGCACACACATGACACACTGCCCCACAGATGTTGCACCCTACACAGGGGACAATATAGACACAGCATGATGTTTGAACGATAACAACAATAGTACGTGAACAAAAGGTCTATGCAGCCATGGTGCAAACACCATTGGCTACTGGCCCAACAGAAAATACAACACACATACACCGACCATGTGTTGGTGCGTTTGCCCACAAGCCAACATATCTTGCCAATGTAGTGGCCCTCCTGTCATTAAACATACTGTGTCCTACCCACATTACATGCATACGACATGAGTATATGCATCCAACATGACCTTGTACCATATTTGTTAATGGGGGAAATACAATAGGCACACAATCAAAAGGTTAGACAACAATGTTTTTAACCTTTACCTTTCTCCTAAAAACTTTGTCATTGTGCTTCCAAATACAGATGCGGAGGAATCATCATCCGAAGATGGACACCCTGCCCCACCCGCAGGTGGCCCGGAGAACCCACCGCACCAGCAGGCTGCAGAGACACCCTCGCCCCCGAGGAATGAGGAGGAGGAGGTGGCTGAGGCTGCATGGTGGGAGGACTGGATGGAGGAGGATTACGACCTCCCATCCCCACCATGGCCACAGGAGGCCTTGGAGCAACAAGAAGCAGCTTGGAGGGATGATGGGCCCCCGTCAAGCCCTGGGCCTCTTTTGCCACCAGGGCACGTTATCTGGCCACAGAGTCCCAGCCCGCCGTTACCCCACCTCCCACAATTTCCAGCTCTGTACCCAGCCCAGGGGTGGCCATGTCCCCCGAGCCGGCGGAGAACGAGGTGCGCTCCCCAACAGGCCCTGCGGAGGAGGAGAGGGCTCGGATGCTATGGACCCAGACTGGACTGACTATGGTGGTAAGTGTGTATTTGTGGGGCATACGCCCTGCATACTGGAGTTATTGTTGTGTTTATCTTCACTCCTTTTTTTTCGGGGGGCCTAAATTGTTTTGTTTCTTAAATGTTTGTGCAGATGGCGAACGTGCAGGCTCAGCCGGGTGGAGTCTGAGTGGCTCCCCATCTACCCCTGATAGTGGTGAGGATTTCGAGCACGAGGGTAAGTAGCATAGTTTAATTTGAACTTTACAAAACCGTCCCATGGCCTTTTTGTTTGTAAAAGTGTTCTTCATCACAATACAGGTGTCCTTACTCTGGAGGATGTGATCCGGGCACACTCCGAGTTCGCCAGACAGCTCCACTCAGCCCACGAGCGGCATCTACACGAGCTGGCCCGGTTACGGGAGATGCTGGCTGCCCTCCAGCAAGGACATGGTGGGCTCCCATGAGCGGGAGGGAATGGACACTGTAATGGTCTATCTGGACCTGAAGGACTGTTGTCCATGTTGGACACAAAAACTGGTTTCTTGCCATGTTGGCATTGTTTTTTGTTTTGTTTTGCCCCTGTTGGGCTCTTTTCTTATAGTGTCCAACATTTGAACCATAGGGAGTGTTTTGGGGCTACCCCGTTGGCCTCTTTTCTTATAGTGTCCAACATTTGGACCATAGGGAGTGTGTTGGGGCTACCCCGTTGGCCTCTTTTCTTATAGTGTCCAACATTTGGACCATAGGGAGTGTGTTGGGCTACCCGTTGGCCTCTTTCTTATAGTGTCCAACATTTGGACCATAGGGAGTGTGTTGGGGCTACCCCGTTGGCCTCTTTTCTTATAGTGTCCAACATTGGGCCCATCACAAGTGAGTAGGGGTTCTTCCTACACTCCAACATCAAGGTGTACTTTGTGTGCACGGTATGCCACATTTTGAATTTACAATAAAATGTTGTGCAAAATCTTTATGCGTTTCCCTTGATCTAAGCACACATATATTTACAGATTTTGGGAGGTAAATGGTAGACTTTAAACCCATCAAGGTCAACACATAGCCTTAACAGGTTGAGCCAGAGGAAGGGGTCAAAAACCCATGTTCCAACACAAGCTCCACATTGTAAGCATGCATTATGTCCACAAAGCAAACACACATCCTTTTTAGGGAAAGGGATGATTATAGTTTGGAAATGGCCTTACCCCAACATCAACAATGGGTGTTCACTCCGTCGAGATATAACTGCTGGCCACTACACCCACAATAAGTCTTTACAATGTTGTCCCAAAATACAATGATGTTAAGGCCACCTCGGAGTTGTTTGGGGCGAACCTCTAATTAGTGAAGGCTACTGCTCAAGACCCAACATTTAAGTATTAGGCCCCTCTACATATGAAGGTAGTGTGACCTACAAAATGCAACAATCACGGACAACAATATTTACCTAGTGTGTATAAAAAAATTTAGTTTCAAAACCAAAAATTTGGGACATCCGTCCATTAGTATGACAAAAAAAAGGCTCACTAGAACACAAAGTAAAATCCTCCAGCATTTTCGGGGAACCAAATTAAAAAAAGGCACACTTTCTTGTTGGCCATACACAAAGCAAAAAAAAAAACATACAATAAAAAAAAGAAAAAACAAACTATAAATCGTGGAAATGTGGCTCCTCTCCAAATTGCTCATCAGGGTGGAAGCTGGGGTCGGGCCCTAGGTTTGCAAAATAACCACCCCTGCTTCGCTGAGTGGTGTAATGTGCTCGGCCAGATCTCCCCCAGGGGAGGAATGCGGAGGGCCATAATACTGGCAGGCCTGTAGGTTGCCGGGTGGTCGTGGAATGGCAGCAGGGAAACTGGAGGCGGGAGTCCCCGCCCGTGCCTGATCCATGACCTGGAGCATGACCCGCTCCGCATGGATTCTTTGCTCGGGGTCCAGAGATGGGAGCCTTTCATTAACAAGGCTTGCAAATGCACAGTGGTGTTCCCGGACGTGCTGCTGCAGAACTTGTTGTGCCAGGGTCATCATTTCATTTGGGGTGGCCACAGGTGGGTTCCTTGGACGAGCCCGGGAACGTGATGGAGGCAGAGAAGAAGGGTTCGCCGATGTTCCGGCCTCCTGAACGTTCACATCGGACGATGTGTCCTGTGGGTTATTTGGTGACCCAGTAGAGGGGCCTTCAAGCAGCTCCTACATGTGGGAATGCATAACAGGTCAGGAAACATAGCAGTAAAGTGTTGATTACATCTTAGAAAGTTATGAGAAAGGTACATGTATGTCACTACACCACACTGTGACAGATGTCCTGAAAACATGTCCTGACAGGGCTTTAAGGTTGGGACAATAAGACAATAGACGCTCGTTGTGTGTGAAATGAGTGATGGATACAATGTAACTTGATGTAACCATGCTCCAGAAAGTTTGGAGGCCATTCTGGTGGTGTTTTGGATTCACAAAATTAAAAACAAGGAGATTAAATCCGTCCAAAATGTGTCTTGTGTGATAAGTGTGTTAGTAGTGGCATAGGTCACAGACTTACATGTTGTTGGTCACCGCCAACTTCCGCATTCGCCTGTGGCGGCTGGCTGAAGCTCTCACTAGATAACATTGGCCGCGGTTCCTGCTGTTCCAGCGTGAAGAGCATGAGGTCGTAGTACCACAGGGTGGGAACATAGATATCAGCAGCAGACATTCCTGATCTTCGTGAAGTGGTCACCTTGTCATGCTCCTTCTTGAAGACTGTGCGCAAGGACTGAATTTTCCTGCGCACAAAATCAACATCCAGCTGTTGGCCAGGCATATATTGCTGACAAACCTCCACAAGCTTCTGATAGGCCACTAGTCTGAGGGCCCTGTTGTTGTAGTCAGAGCTTCGGGTTTGCCACAAACATGGGTTGGCCCTGTAAGCTTCAATGAACGCCGTGACAAAATCACGATTTGGTCGGGGCATCTGCAATACAAAAACAGTACAATTCACTACACCTCAGAGGGGCCCATGTTTAAAACTATGGTAAACTCACATCCAGAGGATGTCAAGTCTGCAAACATGAGCAATGTCAAATGATGATGTTCAAAAACACAACAGCAGCCTTGCTTCGAACCAGATTATTGTGTTCCTCCCATGGATGTGTGCTGTTGTGACAGTGACAATCCAAATGTGTGTCAGGACTACAATATAATAAACAACATTTAGATGTGGCTGCCTCATCTAATAATATGAACATACCTTGTCTTTTGAAGACACAGTGTCCAAAGGAAAATATTGCTGGAAGCTGGTGTTCAAATGCACAAGTGTGAAGGACGCACAAAAAGCAGGAAGCCACACATGTTTACAATGCACTATTTATCCTAATAGAAGCTATTGCTCTTTGATTCATCACAGGTGCGATATGCATATGCATCGCAAGTACCACGCCTTTGGAGGACGTAACGTCTGCGTTGGGTGTGGTCCAGCGCTTGGAGACACGCCTGCTGTCTAACATTGCCTCGGCGTTGGGTGTGCGACAATGCTGGAACCACGCCTGTTTGGAGGACGTTACATCGTGGTGGGGTGTGGTCCTGCGCCGAGGAGACACGCCTGTTGGAGGACGCTTCGCCTTGTGATTGGATGTGGTAAGTATATAGTGACGGGACGTCTGCACAAACATGTGCTTGCTGCAGAGTTGTCGCCGGTATGTATTTTGTTATTCCGCATGTCAAACATTGGCAATGGGGGACATTATAGCGTTGTCAAATGGATATGCCAGGTTTTCAGTTCAGTCCACCCATCTGCCGTATATGCTATCTTTAAAAGTGCTTTATTTCTGTTCTTTGTGTAGGTCACTTTGCTAACTACAGCATTGCACTCTTGGATTATTAGCATCAGGATAATCTTCATATTTTTGTTGCCTTGACATTTGAGTGACACCCATCTCAGCGACCAGTGCATGTGAGTTATTGTGTTTCTGTACTGTTCTTTTCACCATACTATCGTCCTCCATGTGTGTGATGTATTTGGGAGTCGCTTTAATGCTGTAGAAAGTGTGATGTTGGTTGTGAGCTAGATGTGTCTCTACCCCTTGGTTTGGACTGGCATTTTTATTGGAAAGGCAATTTGGCATGTTCAACATCTTGAATTACTCGACGCCTTCATTAATCCTGAATGTGTTTTTGGGTTTGAGGACATCATTTCCACATGTGTTGTGCAACAGTACATATTTCAGCAATGTCATGTTCAGTAGTGGCCACTTTTTTAAGGCTCAAATTTAAGGCAAAACACCTTTCTGCGTAGTGACCGTTTTTAACATCATTTGGCCTCTAAACAGCATGAATCCGGATGAACGTGCCGTGGTGGGGCTGCATTTCTGGTGGAGGCTGCACGTCTGGAGGAGGAGAGGCAGGAGATCCGCAGGAGGAGACCACGACGCATCTGGACCAGGGAGTGGCTTCAGCAGCGCAATCAACATTCCCACATTCGCCTTGTGCGCCAACTTCGCCAAGACTTTCCCCGGGACTTCCAGAATTTTCTGAGGATGTCACAGGAGTCCTTTCAATTCCTGCTGGATGCAGTTACCCCGCTCATCGCACGGCAAGATACAGTCATGCGTCCAGCAGTCCCTGCGAGGAGAGGTTGGCCGCCACACTGCGCTTTCTCGCCACAGGGCGCAGCATGCAGGACTTAGAATACTCCTCAGCTATGTCGCGTCCGCTCCTTAGCCAAGTGATACCGGAGACCTGTGAGGCTATAGTGCGCTGTCTTGCTCCCACATACATGCACTTGCCCCAAAACCCGGCAGAATGGCTAGCCACTGCCGCCGAATTCAGCCATAAGTGGCAATATCCGAACTGTGGGGGTGCCATAGACGGAAAACATATTAGAATCAGCCAACCACACAGCAGTGGCTCGTACTTTTTTAACTATAAAGGCTATTTTAGCATTGTGTTGTTGGCAGTGATGAACGCCAACAACGAATTTCTGTCTGTGTCAGTGGGGACAAATGGCCGGGTTTCAGATGGTGGGGTTTTTGACCAATCATCTTTTGGCCAAAAGCTGAAAAATGGCCGCCTCAATTTGCCTCTCACAAATGTCACCTGTGGAAACCTTAACTTTGTCTTCCTGGCGGATGAGGCATTCCCACTCCATCCCAATTTGCTCAAACCATATCCCCAGAGGCATCTTACTCCTCCACAACGCATTTTTAACTATCGGCTTTCCCGGGCTCGCCGAGTGGTGGAGAATGCCTTTGGGATTATGGCTAGCCGGTTCCGGATTTTCCACACGGCCATTAACATGAAACTGGAATCTATTGACATTGTTGTTATGGCCTGTTGTGTGCTGAACAATTTCCTCTGACGCCGAGATCACCAGGCCTACACCCCACCAAACTATGTGGACTACATTGACTCCAGCAATGGCGAGGTGGTGTTGGGGGGCTGGCGTGCTGATGCCCCACACGTGGCAGGACTACAGCCATTAGGCCGTGGAAGCAGCCGGCAGGAGGCACAGGAGATTAGGGACCGGTACTGCCAGTACTTTAATGGTCCAGGGGCTGTGAGCTGGCAACACAACCTATAGTAGTTACCAGTGTGCCATCTGTAAGTTTTCATTTGAAATTTCTGATGTGTCCTGAAGCTCAGGTTTATAGCCAGGACATGTGTCCCTTTATAATTTGCAACAGGTGTTTTTTTGTGTAAAAAATCCAGATTTAGGGAAAACTAAGTTGCTATGTTTGGAAGAGGCCGAGGCCTTGCGTAATTGATGGGAGCTATGTGTCGCAGACATACCTGTTGTCTGTGACATAAGCCAGAGGATTTTCCGTCTTAGTGCATGTGGGCACTAAGAGTTTTATTAGTGCTGAAGGGCCCGGCTTATGGGTCCTGTGAGAGACGGGCGGGACCAGGACCCACATACCTCCCCAAAGGCCGTGGTGACAGTGGTCACAGTTTTTGAACGTAGCACCTAGGGACAGAATTAGGATTGTCTCGACCAGGGCCTACCGTGAAGTTGGTGAGGCAGCTTACTGTACGTTTTTATGCAAAAACGTATAAACCAAAAGGCCCTGATTTTTGGCACAGCACTTGGTATTTGCTCCAACAAAGTGTATTTTGAAAACCTGAATCAATACACACATACATATGTTGGCCCACATATATGCTGGGCCCAACACAAGTGTTGGCAACGCAGACTACAGAAGGGCAAAAACATTAGGTAGGGCCCCTGGAACAATGAATGCTGAGAAGCGTTTTGCTTCCTTTGTGTTGCCATACAGTTTTCCCACAATACCGCCTGACAACACATGCATTTTGTAAAAAACATTTAAAAACACTAACATCGTAATGAACACATAGCAAACACATATGCGTTTAGCATGCGGTTTAAAGCAAAACAGTGATGCAAAACACACAGGTCACCACAGGGTGGCAGTCCCTTACGGTGCGCCAAACCGACAACCATTGACCAACGCATAAGTGTTCGGATTTTGCACGGCGCACAAGGGGGATGGCGCTTTCTACCTTTCAGTAGTGGCATGTAAGGTTTTTGGTATAGCACTCCGTGTTTACACATATGGATTGAGATGCACATCACAGGACATTCGGAAAATGATGCCGCCATGTTTGCAAGGACGTCTGACCAATGGGGACGCAGTAGTGGCCACCAATGATGGAGAGAGGGGCACGGATTCTAAACCATGTAGCACGCCTATGTGCTCCAATTGACCAACAGGCACGCCCACATTTACCACCGAGTCTTGCACGAGCTTTGTGTGTGACGGCGTTTAGAACGATATGTATATACGATCTGTAGGTCGTCCGCACGATCGCGGAATCCAGCCATCGTTCAGTTGATTTAGCGATGTCTAGCAGTGTAACGTGCCGGCGAACGATCTTACACATCGTACGGACGATGCGCAAATATTGATATCGTTGCCGACATCGTTATATATATCGTAGCGTGTGACGGCCGCCTAAGAAGGAAAAGCCCTTTAAGTGGTCGTCGCAGACTCAGGAAGCTTTTGATCGGCTTAAGATGTGTTTCACTTCAGCTCCGCTTTTAATCCAGCCGGATCCTGCACATCCCTTCATCGTGGGAGAGTACACTTCTGATTGGGCATTGGGGGCCTTCTCTCTCAAAGAACTGGAGAGAAGGTTCCTGAGAGACAAGAAACTTCTGGCTATTAATGCGGCTTTTAAGGAATAGAGGCACCATCTGCAAAGTGCCGCACAACAGATCGTAGTGCTGACTGACCATCGCAATTTCTCCACATCAGGCTCATTGTAATTTATTTTTAAACCAATTTAATTTTGTTATTTCGTACCGTCCAAGTTTTCGTAATGGGAAGGCTGATGCTTTATCCCAAATCCGTACTGTGGATTCCGTAACTGGGTTCCCATTCAATACCATTCTATCTGATGCCAACTTCATCAGAGTAATCCATCATCAGGACTTGTGGAAGGAGATCAAGGAGGCCTATGAGGGTGATGTATTTCTTGCTAACCTGCCTGTTTATATCAATCTTGTCCTTAAGGGAAGCATGTGGTTCTGAGACCAACGTATCTACATCCCTGAGGCCGTACGTCTGCAGATCTTCAAGTTGGTCCATGACTCCAAGTTGGCTAGTCATAGGGGAGTACAGAAGACACAAGAGTTCCTAAAACGTTTTTTCTGATGGCCATCTTGCCAGAAGGATAATAAGGACTATGTTCTCTCTTTTGAGGTATGTTCTCGTTATAAGACTCCCCGTGCTTCACCTATGGGTCCATTTCAACCACTACCTGTTCCATCCCGTCCTTGGGGGTCTATCTCAATGTACTTTATTGTGAATCTTCCTACATCTGGTAGCATGAATACGAACGATCCTGGTGGTGGTTAATCGTTTGACTAGGGTCGTTCATTTTATCCCATTTATCTGTCTCCCCTCAGTTAAAGTAACTGAATTTGTCAAATTCAGAATATTTCGGCTGCAGAGAGTTCCAGATGAAATTATTTCTGACCATGGAGTGCAGTTCACTTCAAGATTTGGGAAAGGGTTTTGTACAGCACTCAATATTAATATTAATGTTCGCCTTTCTTCCACATTTCACCCTCAGACAAACGGTCAGACCGAGGAGACCAATCAGACCTTGGAGCAATATCTGTGGTGCTCCTTCAGCCATCTTCAGGATGATTAGTTGGAGTTACTTTCTTTAGCCGAAATCTCCTACAATAAATGTCAGAGTGCCTCCACTAAGGTAACACCTTTCTTTGCCAATCTAGGTTATCATCCCAGCATCTTGCCTAGATCTCCAATTGATGCTCCACTTACGGCAGTAGAACAGAGAGTGACTGCATTGAGAGAGAATCTAGAAGTTCTTAAAGAATCACTAACCTCAACTCAGGAATGTTACAAGAGATTGGCTGATAGATTCCGTAAAGCAACACCTATGTTCAAGCTAGGAGACTCAGTATGGTGGTTCACTAAAAATCTACGACTGAACGTTCTTTCTCAGAAGCTGGGACAGAACTTCTTTGGACCTTTCAAAGTCAGCAGTATTGTGAGCTCTGTTGCCTGCTGCCTAAAGTTGCTAAGGGCTATGAAGGTACACCCAGTATTTCATGTCTCTTTATTACACTGTGCCTCCTAATACCTTCCAAAGACGTGTGGTGCCCTTCCGCAACCTGTAATGGTAGATGCTCAGAAGCAATTCTTAGTGGAGGAGATCAATGATTCCAGAATTTGCAGAAATCAACTACAGTACCTTATAAGATGGCAAGGGTATTCCCCTGAAGACAGTGGCGTAACTAGCTTGATCCGGGCCACAGTGCAGGATTTGCTCCGGGGCCCCTCAAGTGAGGAGCAGGGGGGGGGGGGTGCTAGTAGAAATTTTTGAGCTTGTCCCCCCACACATGAGGAGCGGGGGGGTGATGCTGGAGTTTCGCCGCTGCCTGTCACACTTACCGTTGCCGCCGTAGGCCTCCAGTGTCCCGCGGTCCGCAGTGAGGAGGAGAGGAGGGGCGGGCAGAGCTGCAGGAAGTGAGGTTTCTCTCACTTCCCGTCCTCCCTCCTCTCCGGCCGGCGCTATCGCGGTCGCGGCGGCCGGCTGTAGGCACGGGACACGGGGCAGGCCCGGTCTCAGCCGCGACCGCTGCGACTGCGGTAGTTACGCCACTGCCTGAAGAAGACTATTGGGAACTGGTGACTAATGTCAGTTCCCCGCAGGAGATTACCCAGTTCCATCAAAATACCCTGAGAAACCTGGTTCAGGATCGTCCTGAGGTAGATTCTAGGCAAGGAGAATTGTTAGGACTTTGGATCTTCTATTGGCATTCTGTGCATCTTGCCCCTTGTCAAGATGGTGTCCGCTGCTTTGTCCTTGTTCATGTGATCCTCCTCTCTGCCTGTATAATCCGCAGCCTACCGTCTAGCCATGCTCGAATATTCAGTTTGAATTTCACGCTTTTTGTGCTTTACCAGTCTGCTCCACATTCTGTTGATCTGCTTTGGCTTCGCCAGCAACTGCCTTTGGACTGCAGCAATCTCACCTGCGTCCAGCTTCTCCTCTGATTTCTGCTGCATCTGTTTAATTCCCTGATTCTACTTCTGTTTCACTAAGCCCAGTGTCACGTTAGCCCTGTGTGCCCTGACAGCACTTACTGAACTCTTGTTTATTGTGCAGATGCAGGTCTCTGGACATTTGGGACTCTTTTAAAAGCTGAACTGCACTAATAAGTATTGGACTTGTTTTTCTGTGGATTCTCATTCCCAGGTCTCTGGGCGTTTATTATCCTTGGACCATTTTATTCCATCGTTTTCCCCTGTGAGAATTATTATTAGAGACTTTCTTACTTACTTTATCATGCTAGAGCTATTTCAAAAGACTTTCAGTTCTTACCTGTTTGATGAACTTACTCATTTGCTGCACTTAACATTATATCTGCCATCTGTGATAAAAGTAGTTTTTTTTCACCTTTAAATTTGGTCTTACTCTGTCTGTGCAACCATCTGCTAATAGATACCTGAGTAATACTACAGTACATTACAGTAGATGTTAAACTTTTTTCAAAAATACTAGCAGATCAGTTGGCTCCACTCCTCCCCTTCATCATCAATTCAGACCAGGTGGGCTTTGTCAAAGGCCAAGAAGCAAGGGACAACACTATCAAGACTCTGCTTCTAATAGCCAAGGCTAAGTCGATTCCACTTGGCCTCTTATCAGTAGATGCAGAAAAGGCCTTTATTAGAGTCCACTGTTTTTTTTTTAGGACCTTGGTCCATGCAGAGCATCCTCTCTCTTTACTCTAACCCCACTGCAAGTGTTTCTTGTCAATGATGTCCTGTCCTCCCCTTTTGCCATTAAAGAATGAGACCATACCGGGATGTCCATTAGTCCCCCTTCTGTACATGATCATAGTGAAACATCTGGCCAATGCCATTAGGGGGGAATGACAGCATCCATGGGATCCAGGTGGGACCAGTCCATCATAAAGCAGCTCTAAACGCTGACGATAGTCTTCTTTTCATCTTCCAACCCCAAATTTCTTTGCCATAATTAATGAAGGAGTTTGACAGATTCAGTGTCCTCGGTTACTTCAAGGTAAACTATTCCAAATCTGAGGCCCTGGACATATCCCTTCATCAGCAAGACGTTGCCTGTTTAGTGACAAATTTACTTTTCAAATGGAGATCTTAGGCAACTAAGTACCTAGGAGTTTCTATCCCTTCTGACTTAACAAAACTCCTCCTACTTAACTATCAAACACTCATAGACCGTACGCTTAAAACCTCTTGACATATGGTGGCCTTAGGCTGCTTTCAGAATGAATGCGGTCAAGCTGGATATCTTAATTAATTTCCTATATATCTTGCAGGCTATCCCCATCTCCCCCCACAGTTTCTTCACCAAGCTCCAATCTGCACTGACACATTTTGTTTGGGGTAGGGCTAGACCTAGAATTGGGATAAACACCCTGACTCTACTAAAGTAACTGGGGGGCCGAGACTTCCTAACTTCAAAACCTATTCTCATGCCTCAGCTCTGTTCCAGGTCCTTGACTGGGACTTTCGGGGACACTCCAAACACTGGGTCCTGGTGGAACAGGACAGACTGACGGTATCCCTGAAATATCTCTCCTGGATTCCTCCATCCGATATACAGTCAGTAAGTCACCTCTCGGAACTCACGAGAGTGACAATCAAAATCTTGTATACATTATCTGGCAAACATTCCATAGCTGCCATATACATTATCTGGCAAACATTCCATAGCTGGCAAAGTTAGCCATCTCACATTGCTCTTTTACAGACCTGCATTTCAACCAGGATTTGGGCGGGGGACTTTTCCGTGCTACAGGAGTGTGGAGGACACCCACCTGGGATGAATTCTTCTTAACAGTGAGTTACTCTCATTTCAGGCCCTACAATATCGATCGCCGTCCATTAGGCTTCCAAGATTCTAATATATCCAGCTGCAGTCCTTCCTAACATTACGGATCTCTAGCTGTTTGGTCCGTGATACAACCACTTCCTTTGAGGAACTGTTCTGGTAGGACTTTCCACCAGATTACGCAATCTTGGTACTGTATGGACCCAAGTCTGAGAGGGAAAGTTGGGGAAACGAGGCTTCCAACTTATATGGGAGAGAGACCTAGGGGAGAGATCTCTGCTGCCAACAAGAGAAAATGCTTCATTTTTACCCACAAACTGGTAGTTACTTGCGTTGTGCAAAAAAAGACCTGCAAAATGTTGGTACCACTGTTCAGCAAAACTGCATGCTATTTTTCCATTGATCTTAGAGATGTGACGGTGGTGTAGCTCAGTGGTGGGTACCATGATCCACAGAAGGAGGACCTATGACAGGATTAAAGGGTTTTGGGAGCAGGTATTTGCAAACTATAATTTAATATCAGGCAGTAACATCAAGAATTGCCCTGAGATTGCTCTTCTGTCCATACATCTATACTCTATTCAATTTCACAAATAAGGTATATTCCATTTCTGTCCAAATGCCACTCGCTCAATAACTTCTAGATTCTGGAAATCAACACAGCCTCCACCTATATCTGAGTGGTTTTCAAAAATGGCCAGAATCTACAGAATGGAAAAGCTTTCTGCAGAATGCTCAGGCTCCCCTGATAAATTCTTTAAAACTTGGAGCAAATGAATCCTTTTACATGACTCTCCGAATTTTCAGAAAAATTCCAGCATGGGGCGACAAGGATCAGAAGTGCTTTGTTGATATCCGTGGTAGGTGGTCTTACCTTTCATCCCTCCTCCTCCCTATCCCCTCTCTCCCACCTTGCTCTTTTTCTCCCATTCTCCTTTGACTTCTCTTCAATTTAACCCACTCTCTTGCTCTGGCCCTCTCGCTATTTTCTTCTCTTCTCTTTCTTGTATGTCCTTTATGTTTACAGGCACATAGTATACCCAAAATTGCCTTTATGTAAGAGGCATAAAGTTAACTTGTCACCCCCTTTGGACGTTCTAAACTGTGCCCACCAGCTGTAATGTGATGTAATTGGGGTTCCTGTAACCCCTTTATATGCCCAGACGTCTCCCTGCATACCTCAGAAATTAACTTTTATAATCTCTCGCGCTGTATGTAAATGACTCCTGAAAAGGTCCTTGGGATCTGCTCTCTGTGGTCCTTGCCACCCTGCTGTCTGCAAACCTGGCCAACTCTATTGAAACCTCCACCTCTCCTGTGTATGCATGTTGAGTGACAGGCACTACTCTCGCACCTGCACACTGGCACGGGTCACTGTGCTCCATTGAGGATGCAGTGCCCAAAGTCTCGTGAGATTTGTGAAGTCTCACGCCTGTGCAGCAGAATCTCATGAGACTTCAGGCACTGCATCTTCAATGGAGCACAGTGACCTGCGCCACGGCGCAGGCGTGAGTGTAGTGCCTGTCACTCAACATGCAAACATGCATACACAGGAGGGTCGGCGATTTCAGTAGAGTGGGGCGGGTTTTGCAGGCAGCAGGACGGTGAGGACTACAGAGAGCAGACCCTCCAGACCTTTTCAGTAGTCATTTACATACAGTGTGGGAGAGAATAAAAGTTAATTTCAGATGTATGCAGGGAGACATCTGGGCATATAGAGGGGTTACAGGAACCCCAATTACATCATGTTACAGTTGATGGGCACAGATTAAAATGCCCAAAAGGGGTGAAAGATTCACTTTAAGAACATACACACAGACTGGGATTTCTCTCTTTAATGCTTGTGTGGCGCATGCGTCATAGTGGGGTGTTGCACCCGTAAAAGAGGTGTAATTATCCCTGTGGCAAGTGAATGGGGAAGTTAAAATGTGGCTTGTTCCTCGCATCCACACACATCCTTAGCTCATGGGACTATAGTGTTAATTCCTTTACTAGGAGACCCAGCCCCGGTGGGAGGAGTTCAGGGCAAGCAGTGTGAGGACGAGAGGAAGTTAGAAGAGAGAATGTGAGAGAGACAGACAGGAAAGGATCTTTCCAGGAGAGAGCAGCAGGTCTGGGAACAGAGGAGCCAGTGATAGGTTCTCCTAGACGGCTTACCGGGCACTGGAGCCCGCAGACTGCTGAAGCTTCAGGCACAGCAGAGAATCCGGATTACCGTGGAGTCTTCAAATCTCACAGGCACAGGCGCAGTCAACATTAAGGTGGCCAGGCACTGCCTGAAGAGAGAGCGGCAAGCCAATAGAAGGTTACCCGACGACAGCGAAGGTGAGAGGAGTACAGGAGGCCAGGCTACATTTCAGATCAGCCAGGCTTCACACCAACCTGGAAGAGCAGTAAAGGAGGGACACCTAACCAAGCCCCATGGAAACAATCTGCAAAAAACTCATCTACCGACCAGAGAGAATGTGAGTCGGTCAGAAAGGAAAAAACCCTGAAGGAGAGAAACAACAATCACCACCCATAGGTCCTCACTTCCAGAGGAGTGAGGACGAAGCCTGAAAAAGAGTTTACAAGCTCCATGGAATACCATAAAATTCCCACCCTCTGGAAAATATGTCCGGGAAGGCCACCTTGGCCTCAGGTTCAGGGCTGCAACATGCTAGTCTTACTACAACAATAAGACAACATGGGGAAAGAGACAAACAAGTGGGAATAAAACAACAAACAAAGGAACTACACAACTTCTCCAGAAAGGGATTTCATATAGTCAGGACTGGCTGCAGATTTGTGTGGGCTCCGGGTGAAAGCATCTCTGTGGGCCCCTTTAACACTCTGTCCCCGTCCCTCCCCACTGTTGCACGCCCACACCATAAGCCGCACCCCATGTTTCCAAAGCTGAAAATATGAAAACAAATCTTCCTATTAAATAAAGCTTCCCTGGTGGTTTAAAGGGAGGGGTCATTATCATTAATTTTAATGTACTAAGGTAGAAGATGGAGGAAATAAATCTTTCTGCAAATGATATATGACACACACAGCTCTACTATATGCCCATAGAAATAAATGGCTCTGCAACATGCAAATGTAGATACACAAAGCCCTGCTATAAGGACACCACACACACAGCTCTGCTATATGCCCAATACACTCCCTGACAGAAATTATGTTGCCTATTTATGTTATGTAAATAAAAGCTTATAACCTGATGTTAAATTCATCCATTGGTTGCAAAAATTATTCTTTTGAAAGCTGAAACCCTCTGAAATTTGGTTTAGGTTAAGAAAATAAATTGACATTAATGTTGAAATAATGATCATTTAATGAATATTTGATAGACGTATTCTTGTTTTATTTGATAGACGTATTCTTGATATATTGTGATTGGAGATCCATATATATATGTTTTATTATGTATTTTTTAACATGGCATCGGGCTAGATACTATTGTAAGACTATTTTGAAGTGAAGGAGTTAATTTGTGGAATGTTAATTGTTAATTGACTTCAATGGGGCTAATTTCTCTGGCCTCTATATAATGTGAACTTCATTGTAGTACTGGTTATCACCTGAGGAAGGCGCAAATCGCCGAAACATGTTGTGGAAATAACCAGTATTTTTATTGCATTTTTATTAAATCCTTGGAGTATTAATTACGGCTTCTGCAGTCCTGTCTAAGCGCCCGCTACATCCGCTGTTCATTTGTTTTGTTTTGATCATTTAATGAATACAGAATGGTTAGATTTAGCAAGACAAAAGTTTTGTCGCCTGGTCATATAATGTACTCAATCCTAGTTTACATCCTCACCTGTGCTCAGGTTAATTAGTGGGTGTGTCTAAAAAGAAACCCAGCACCCCAGACCTTCACTTGAACTGCAACTTGAGCTCTGACAACATGCCAAAATTCCACCCTGTGACCAAAGCCTTGATTATCAAGAGACTGAAGACCAGGTCCAATGCAGAGGTGGCTGGCACATTTAATGTGTCTCAACATTAAGTACAAAGAACTAAAAAAAAGATTTGAAGAGACTGGAGATGTGTTTAACAAGCCCAAGTCCGGCAGACCCCGCAAGACAACTGCTCAGGAGGAACGTTTGTTGGTTAGAAAATCCAAAGCAAGCTCCTCTTCCACTGCAGCAGAGCTCCAACAGGCCTGGTCACCTCAAGTCTCTGTGTCAACTAGAACAGTTTGTAGAATTCTGTCTCGAAATAGCTTCCATGGTCGAATCAGTGCCCAGAAGCCAGCACTAAACAAAAGGCAAATAAAAAGCTGTGTAGGCATTTGCAAAGTCCCACAGCCTGCTAAACAGATGGACGCTGGAAAAGTGTCAGAAGGTTGATTTCTATGATGAATCTTCAGTAGAATTACACCACAGCTGCCGCAAATACTGCAGGAGACCTACTGGAGCCCGTATGGATCCAAAATACATCCAGAAAACAGTTACATTTGGTGGCGGAAAGATCATGGTCTGGGGTTACATTCAAGTATGGGGGTGTGCAAAACATTTGCAAGATGGAAGGCAATATCAATAGCCTAAAATATCAAGAAGTATTAACTACCTCTTATATTACAAATCATAAAAGGGGTCAAATTCTGCAGCAGGATGGTGCTCCATCTCATACATCCATCTCTACATCAAAGTTCCTCCAGGCAAAAAAGATCAAGGTGCTCAAGGACTAGCCAGCCCAGTCACCAGACATGAGCATCATTGAGCATGTTTGGGTAGGATGAAAGAGGAAGCTTGGAAGACAAAACCAAAGAATCTAGATGAACTCTGGGAGGCATGTAAGACTGCATTCTTTGCTATTCCTGATGACTTCATTAATAAATTGTATGAATCATTGTTGAACCGCATGGATGCAGTCCTTCGAGTTCATGGAAGTCACACAAAATATTAAATATGACTTTAATAGCACCACAACTTCATTCACCAATGTTATGCAACATATATTTGTATTTTAAGATACATTTTTCTTTGAAAATCACATTACTTTCTGTGGGCGACAAAACTTTTGTCTTGCCAAATTCTGACCATTCGTGTTCATTAATTGATCAATATTTCAGCATTGATGCCAATTTATTGTCTTAACCTAAACCACATTTTGAAGGGTTTCAGCTTTGAAACGAGTAATTTATACAACCAATGGAAGAATTTTTTTTTTTAAACAATATGTTTATTAAATTTTACATAAAGGACAAAACAAGCATTCTATAGGGCCAAACACGTGTCCTCAACAATGCCCTAACCACCGGGCATACAAATTTAACAGTATAGCTATGAAATAAAAAAGAAATACATGTACAAAAGAACGTAAACAAAGAAAGAAAAAAAGAATGGATTGATTACATTTAATTTCCCCAATGGTTGTGATAAGTAATTTATATCTGTAAGTGCTGCAATTGTCAATTGGCTCATGTTTATACTATTTCAATACCTGGGGTACAATGCAGGTTGGGAGGGAGAGAATGAGAGCCAGATTCCTCTTGCATCTCTGAAGAGTGGGGAAAAGTGAGTGCAAAAGCTTCAACAGGGCCTCCAATTATTGCAAATCTTTAATAGTATTAGTCTTTTTCTATAGGCCAAAGAGACTTCTGGGGCCATCCTAGGCTGCAGGGCCGAGGTGCGATCGCAAGCCCTACACCTATTGTAGTTACGCCCCTGGGGATCACAGAGTACCCCATTTCCTCACCCCTCCCCATGTACACACAGTGGGTTAATTTACCAAGGTTCCCATATTTTATCAGTTTTCTTTTTTGCTTTGGGCGTGTGTGCCAGTGCCCTCTCATATTGACAGTTCGTGTTCAGTCTGGTCACTATCTCCCTCACTGAAGGGATACTCGCTCCTCTGCATTTAGCTGCGATAGCTGACCTTGCCACGATTAGGATGTGTGACAACATTCCTCTATTTTCCCAGGGGACATCCATTAACCCCATATGTAGGATTCCCATTCGTGGTGATATCTCTAAATAAAACCCCAGTACTTCCCTTATCAAACTAACCAGTGCCCCCCAGACTGATTGACGTTTTGGACAAAACCACCACATGTGGTCCAACGTGCCCTCTCTATTGCATCCTTTCCAACATAAAGATGATGACTCTGCCCCAAAGTGTGCCATCTGAGCTGGGTAATAGCAGCATCTCATGTGCGTCTTTTTGAGCTGCTCTAGATGGTTTAAGCACGACGAGACTCGTTGAACCTCACCCAAGCCATCTCGCCAATTCTGTGGATCTCTTTCCCATCGGGTCATATACGTCAATTTTTCTTCCAGATATGGGTGATTTAGGGCCCTGTACAGTATAGATACCCCCTTGGAACTGGTTTCTGAATGAAGGAATGAAGGAAATAACCCACCGCTCTCTTATCTTTAGGTAAAATAAAGAAGGGGGATGTCGGTGTAGAGCGGAGTAAATGTCTTATTTGCAAGTACTGGTAAAACAGAGGCCGTAGGCCTGGGAACCTTATAACTAATTTATCAAAAGGAATTATTACGTTATCCTCCAACAACTCTGCTATCGAATGAACTCCAGCCATCACCCAAGGTTGAAGGTTAATATATGGAATGTGATATTCTAGGGCACGTAGGGAGATCTCAGTCTTAGGGAGTAACAGCAGTCAGTAGTCCTCCAACAATGTATAGTAGCCTCCGATGACGGTAACTAAGCGACCATAGTGGTTCGCTTAATTACTGCTATCTCCAAGATCAGTCTAGTAGAGTGGTGTCGGGAAAGTAATGACTCTATCTGCAACCATTTGTGGTCACTGTCCATATTCCACCAGTCCCTGAGTCCCGTCAGGACCGCCGCTCTATAATAGGCCATGAGATTATGCATGCCCATCCCTCCGATATCATATGGATACTACAGAAGTCTACTAGACACCCTTGGTTTTTTACTTTCCCAAACATAATGATTAGCCCAATGGATGAATTTAACGTCAGGTTATAAGCTTTTATGTACATAACATGAATAAGCGACATAACTTCTGTCAGGGAGTGTACATGCACATACAAACACACACAGTTCTGCTACAGGAACATTTAGCCACACAGCTCTGCTACATGGACACTACATGCACAATACATACCAGCTCTGCTACTGTCATGCTTAGGAGGTGAGGGAATCAGGTAACTGAAAGGTGAGAGGGGCGAGGGGATTCAGGGGGAGCTAATCTGACCCTTACACTGGGGGTCCCTGGCTCGCCCTGCTCTGGAGGTACCTCTGATGGTGAGGAGGTCTGAGGGCCAATCCCCAGGAGTAAGACGACAGGGCCCCTATGACTGGCGTAGTTGTTACGTGGGAGGCAGTCCGTACCTCAACATTACGCTAAAAGAAATCCCCACATTGGGCCTACTGGACGCCGGGTCAAGGTTACCACCATCCCACATATCCTTTACAAACAATTTTGGTCTGATACTGATCTTAGATCCACAGACTCTAACTTTGTCATTCTTGAAGCTAATGGACAACCACTGAATCAGGTGGGGTCTAGAGAAGTGACAATAAAGCTGGGGAGGGTGGAGTTAAAAGGCCAAGGGTTATGTGTGGTAGAAGATGACGCTAATGAAAAATACCCCTACATGGTAATTGGTACTAATGTGATTGAAAACTGCTTGGAGAAGTGTTGTTTTTACTGCAACAGATTGCTGTGACTGCTAGTTATGGGCGGAAGAGAGTCCTCCAACGAGAGATCCGAGCCCTCATCCACAAGCAACAGGTGAATCTGTCTGGGGGAAAGATTGGCAGTGTACGGGTAACAAACCCGTTTCCTATTGTGTTACCACGGAAAAGTGAAATGATGATATGGTGTCGAGCAGCTATAGGTCTCAGAGGAAAGGAATACCAGGCAGTTGTAGAGCCGGTATATTCAGAGCATAGACCTACACTATTGACGGCCAGAGGGGTGGTGGATGTACGAATGGGAACAGTACCAATCCGTGTATTAAATTGTGGGGAAAAAGAAGCAAAACTACCCTGGTATGCTACTGTAGCAAAGCTGTACACTGTCTGTGACAACAACATACTGACACTAGAGCCCTTTCCCCCGTCAAACCAGGCAGAGGATAACAACTCCAAAGGACAGTTAGAGGAGTGGTGTCAGCATTTGCACGTAGGAACTGATGCCATCCCTCCCCACCAGAAGCACAGAGTCTACGGGTAGCACAAGAGTTTGAACATGTATTTAGTAAGCATCCATTAGATTTTGGGAGGATTAAAGGAGTACACCATCACATATCCACAGGAGATCATCCCCCACTTAAAGTGAGACACAGACCAATTCCACCAAACCACTATCAGTGTGCCAAAGAGATGCTACAGGACATGAAGGAAGCCAAGGTTATAAGAGATAGCTGTAGTCCCTGGGCAGTCGCTTTAGTCCTGTCAGAAAGAAGGATGGCACTATGCAGATGTGTGTGTATTACAGAGAAATCAATAAGATCACTCACAAAGATGCTTACCCGTTACCCCGAATAGAGGAGTCTCTTGCTGCATTAAAGACTGCTAATTATTTCTCTATGTTAGATCTCACTAGCGGATATTGGTAGGTCTCCATTGCAGAAGAAGACCGGGAGAAGACAGCATTCACAACACCAATGGGCCTATGCGAATTCAACAGCATGCCATTTAAGTTATGCAATGCACTGGGAACCTTTCAAAGACTCATGGAATGTTGCCTGGGACACCGGAACTTTGAGACGGTACTCTTATACCTGGACAACGTCATCGTGTATACCAAAACCTATGAAGAACATCTGGAACACCTGGTGGAAGTATTTACGGCTTTAACAAAGTACGGAATGAAGCTTAAACCATCTAAATGTCACCTGCTGAAACCAAAAGTCCAATACTTCGGGCATGTGGTCAGCGCAGATGGAGTAGCACCAGACCCAGAAAAAGTGACAGCTATCCAGGACTGGCATAGGCAAACACCGTCAGAGAGGTACGTCAATTCTTAGGTTTGGTTGGGTACTACAGAAGATTAATTAAGGGCTACACAAAGATGGCAGTGCCCCTACAAGATCTTCTGGTAGGCCGAACTAAGAAGAGAAGGTCTTCAGAGCCACCATTGGAATGGGGAAAGGAACAAGAAGACTCCTTCCAGCAGATGAAGGTGGCTCTGACCGGTGAGGAAATCCTGGTTTACACCGATTATAACCTACCATTCGTCCTGTACACCGACTCAAGCAATATAGGCCTGGGAGCAGTACTATTCCAGACACAAGATTACAAGGAAAGAGTAATTGCCTTTGCCAGCAGAAAACTTCGACCCACCGAGAGGAACCCAGAAAACTACAGTTCCTTTAAGTTGGAGTTCCTGGCCTTGGTCTGGGGTATAACAGAGCTGTTCAAGCATTACTTGACAATTCGTTAACAAACTTGGATACCGCGAAGCTTGGTGCATTGGAGCAGCGCTGGATGGCCCGACTATCAAACTATGACTTTACCATCAAGTACCAGGCAGGCCGTAACAATGCAAATGCTGATGCCCTCTCCAGAAACCCTCAAGTACATTTGCAAGGACTTGAAGAAGAGACGGATGACTTGGAGGAAGTAGAACTCCCAGCTTTCCATAAAAGTAGAAAATGGAAAATGACAGAAACCCATATATACCAGAACAGTCAGAATGTTACACTAAACCCGTTGCCTCACTATGGATGGAAAGAGACACAAGACAGTGATTTGGCAGTGAGCCTAGTGAAGAGGCTGGTAACCCAACCGGATTCCCAACTTGAAAAGATTGCTCCACCAGAGGCCCAATACCTGTGGAAAGAAAGAAGCAGGTTATTCATCTATCAAGGTCAATTGTGCAGACGGTATATAAATCTCAGACCACATGAAATGGTATGGCAAATTGTGGTTCTAAAGAGAGACGTCCAAATGGTGTTAGAAGCGTACCATAATGGAGCAGGAACTTTGGATGGAGAAAACTGGAAATATTGTTACGTGAGAGATTCTATTGGATCGGCATGAGGTCTACCATAGAGAAATGGTGTAAAAATTGTGGACCATGCTCATTAAGAAGAAAAGACCGTAACAGCCAGAAAGCACCACTCCAGCCTATCATTACCAAACAGCCATTAGAACTGATAGCCTTAGATCACGCCAAACTTACACCCAGCAGATCAGGCTATACCTATGCTCTTACCATGGTGGACCACTACTCCAGATTTCTTGTGGTAGCTCCTGTAAAAGACTTAACAGCTCAGACAGCCGCAAGAATCTTTCAAGCCTATTTCTGCAGACCACACGGGTATCCAGAACAGGTATTGACAGATAAAGGTCCTGCCTTTGAAGTGGAAGTATTTCAAAAGTTCTGTAACTTGTATGGATGCAAGAAAATTCGTACCACGCCTTACCATCCCCAAACCAACGGAATGTGCAAAAAGATGAATAACGTGGTAATAGAATTGTTGAAAACTCTCCCTTAGAAGAGCAAAATAGATGGTTAGAGAGGTTACCAGACCTTGTTGACATCTACAACAACATCCAAGTAAGCTCAACAAATTGTATCCCTGCATACCTCATGAGAGCAAGACCAGGAAAATTGCCAGTAGACTTTGAAATGGGCATTGTAGTTCCTGAAGAAGACACCTCAGATGCAGATTGGGATACCAGAAAAACAGAGCAGTACAAGAAAATACAGGAATGTGTTGAGAGAAGTCTGGCTAAATCCAGAGAAAAACAAGAAACCAACTTTAACCAAAGCGCACAAGGACACCCTTAACACCAGGTGAATTGGTTTTGAAAAGGAAAAAGAGACTCCACAAATTAGATGATCAATGGGAATCAGAACCATACACTGTATTACCATCAAACTTTGACAACCAGAAGACCTGTCTGATCAGCAAAGACAATGGAGAAACAACAGAAACAGTGTCCAGAGATCATTTAAAGAAGTACACTCAACCACCACAACCAAAGGAATTTGTCCCTCGTTCAGAACCCGAAGAAAAGGAGCCAAAGACAGTCCAGACAATCATAGGAGAGCTACCTGCCGATTGGCCCCAAATAGAAATTACATGCCTAATACCAATGTTGACCTTGCCACAACCAGTAGAAGAACCCACCCAAGTACCAGTAGTGCAGCCTGCTGTACCAGAACCAGAGATTCCTGCAATCGGTGAACCTGGCAGTCCGCTAGAAAGACTACGCCAATACTACAGTATTTCCAGAAGCACGTAGATCTAACAGACTGCACCAGGTACAGACACTAGTGACACACCAGGACTATGCAGATCAACCCGTAGTAACCTTGGTCAGCCAACACTTAGATACAGAGAATAAGCTGTAAAATGTGGGAAATGTAAATATGTTTAAAATGTAAATATGTTGCTAATGTTAGTGTACAGAGGGTGAAGAGTAGGCTAAAACAACCCGAAGCAGGTACACAACATCAGAAAGAGGGGTGAGTGGAGTTGGCATAAGGAGCTGTCTAGGGAGAGCAAAATCTTGGCCAATAGGTGAACCCAGGGCCAGGAGGTCTACGGTGCTTATGACCAGTAAAGGCCCCTGCAGTACCTAGGACTCCTATGCTGAGGCACCTGTAGTAAGTGTTTGTTGTGTAACTTTGAACTTCTAAGGCTACAGAGAATATACCTGTTGGACTTTTTGAATTCTCTTTTTATCATTTTAAAAATGGACCATAGCCACAGGACTGGTGGTGGCAAAAATACTTTAAACAGCCTGCACCGGATGGACTAGCGCTGTATAGACTGGTTACCTGTTTTTCAAATTTTTCCCTGGTTTTTGTAAATTTTATTTTGATACTCTGTTCAAATTTCAAATGAAAATATTAATGTTATGTTATGCTTGATAAAAAATGTTTCAATCCCATAGGACTGAAGTTAACTAGGGGGGAATGTGGCACCCCGGAAGCGGATTGCCACAGGACCCACTGGTGCAGGGTGGGATGTACACCTTGGCACACACAGCACCCAACACCTTCCACCCCAGACCTGGAGGGGAAGCTCCACTGGGTGCCCTTAAGCCAGATCCCCTATAAAGATCCAGACCTGAGGGGAGGAGTCAGTCAGTAGTCAGTCTGCAGTCGGCAGAGAAGAGTTCAGAAACAGCTACTGGAAAGAGCTGGTTGCTGGGACCAAGCCAGGCCCAGAACAGGAATCCTGACCCAGCTGTGCAGAATCCTAGGGAGAGGGACGGAGGCCAGTGGAAGAAGTAGGAGAAAGAAGGGAACATATCTGCTATCCCTTTAGCCCACCAGGACACCAGAGTCCGAAGTCGCTATTCATTTAAAGGTAGCAGAGAAAGCCCGGACAGACCAGGAGGAAAAAAAAGACACCAAACCTGACCAAGCATAGGACCAGGGACCTAAGCAGAGAATAGGGATCCCACAGAAAGGTCCTCATTGTCGGTTGTGGAATAGCACCCTGAGAGGGAGAAAGAGCGTCAGGTTCAGTTACAGGCAGAACTTATCCCAATTACCGTACACATTAATAGAGGAGACCTCACAACTCTCCAAGGTGAACGGCCCAAATTGCACCGAAACCTGGTTACCCTCCTGGACCGTACCTGTTACCGGACATCAGTAAAAAGGTACCGAAACAAAGACTATTGTGTGTTTGGGGAGCTGTACCACCAAAGCGGCATTCCCATCGCCTCAGCGGCCGGCCGCAGCGCTGGTAACCGTATTACCAGGTACCAGTGGTGGCGTCATGTTACAAATCCCCCATCATCATCAGCCCCACCCCGCCACTGAGAGTCCAGGGCACTGACCAGTCGTGATCCCCACCGAAGTAACCCCCTGTGTCAGTATCCGAGTACCCCCTACCCTGTCGACTGGCTCAGCAGCACACCTCCACCTGACATGTTTGGACAACACCCACACATACTCGTTCACTCTCAGGTCTGGACCTGCATGTTTATTTCCAAGTCTGCGGTCACAGTCAGAGAGCACACATCCAGGACGTCAAACAGCTGCAGTGTCCCCCCGGTGACCAGGGCTCCCTCCCCTGGAGTGCACAGTAGCAACCACCGCCCATACCCTTCTCCTGGAATGACGCATAGACCCACCATGAAGCTGAGTCATAGTCCGGATTCCACCCCCTTTTCCGGGCTTGCTCCCAACCACTTCTGGTAGAGGAGTAGGAGTTGGTGCAACCAGTATGGTAGAAATAGGTGTAGCCAGGCAATTGCTCACACAGAAAGCCCCCCAAGTTACAACCTTTCTGGCCCGCCAGTCAATCACCGGGTTGTGTATCTCCAGCCAGGGAAGGCCCAATACAATGGGAGTGGGCAGGTTCTCCAAGAGGTAACAGGACAGAATCTCCTGGTGGCAAGTTCCTTTGCTCAAGTTCACATTACACACCACTTGGGAGAGGATCTTCTGGCTAAGTGGAACTGAGTTGATCGAGGCGATGGGAATTGGTCTCACTAAAGCACTGCTGGTGAGGCCATGAGCCTGAGCAAAGCAAGAATCCATCAAAGTGATCACCACTCCACTATCGACCAGTATCGGATTTACCATCTACCACCACCCTGGCAGACAGTGTGAACGGAGACTTAGCAAGGAAGGAAATATAAACCCTCTGGTCGTCTCCTTCCGAATGACTGAGGTAGGCTGCTTCTCAGATTGAAAGATTGTCTTGGAGCAAAGTGGACAAACCTTAATAAAATGGTCCGATTTCACACAGAAAAAACAAGCTCTGCCCACTTGGTGAACAGTAGCCACAGAAGGTTTAACGTGAGAACTTACTGCCCCCAACTGCATGGGTTCATCGGCAGTGGCATAACCAGAGTCTGGCCTAACCAGTGGCATAACCAGGCCTCCCCTCTCACCTGCTGTGTCCCAGGCCCCCATCTCACCTGCTGTATCCCAGGCCCCCCCTCTCACCTGCTGTGTCCCAGGCCCCTTCTTACCTGCTTTCTCTCATGCCCAAGGAGGAGGAGGTGCTGCCTGCTGTATGCATTCCCCAGTAGAGTGCACAGCGCAGGGCAGGAATCCGGCAGATCAGAGGAGAGGAGAGGCGGCAGCAGCAACAGGAAGCAGGAGACTCCCCTGCCTTCACCTCCTCTCCCTACAGGTCCGGGCCCGGTCATAGCCGCGACTGCTGCGACCGCGATCATTACGCCACTGGTCATCGGTTATAGTCTCCTCAGCAGGGATAGGTACAGGAGACAAAGTAGGTCTCGGTCTCTCCCTCAGACATCTGTCAACCCGTATGGCTAGGGACATCGCAGCCTCCAATGACTCAGCTGCAGCGTACTGAACCAGGGTGTCTTGCATTCTGGGGCTGACAAACCCAAGCAGAACTGACTCCTGAGGGCTGGGTCGTTCCACTGGGTTTCAGTTACCCATCTCCGAAACTCAGAGTAGTACTCCTCCACTGCTCAAGTGCCTTTTTGAGTTTACAGAGATTGGACTCTGCAAAGGTCACCCTATGAGGTTCACTATACACCTGAGCCAGCAAAAAACCATGCACCAACCACAACAATGGTGAGTCGGCCGGGAGGGAAAAAGCCCAGGTCTGGGGGTCCCTGTTAAGAAGGGAGACTATTATTACCACCCGCTGTTTCTCTCTTCCAGATGAACGTGGGGGGGATCCTGAAATAAAGTTTACTAGCTTCACGTAACACAAAAAAAGTCTCTTCCCCGAGAAAACCTATCTGAAAAAGAGACCTTGGGTTCTGGCATAGCCTGAGCATGAGCCGACGCCAGGTAACCCATGACTTGCTGCAACTGTTGCACTACTTGAGTTCACAGACCAGTTACCTCCTCGGAGATGGTCTACATCAGGTGAGAAAATGCATCAGCTGAGGCAGTCTGAGACATAATGACTCAAGGAAAAAGTTAGGGCCGCTGATAATGTCACACTTAGGAGGTGAGGGAATCAGGTAACTGAATGGTGAGAGGGGTGAGGGGATTCAGGGGGAGCTAATCTGACCCCTTTAAATTGGGGGGTCCCTGGCTCGCCCTGCTCTCGAAGGTACCTCTGATGGTGAGGAGGTCCGAGTCTCCAACCTGTTTTCATGAGCTCCTGATTAGCCCTAGACTGAGGGCCCTTACCTCCACTCATGGGTCTGGAATCACAGCTACTCCCAAAGCAAGGACTTCAGCACAGCAACAAAGCATCAGCACAGCACAAAGACCAATAGTAAATAATTCAGCGGCGTCTGACAGAGGAGGGGGAAAGCTATTTAAAGCCAGGGGAGATGATTCCAGGTGAGTTACACCCAAGCCTCACATCAACCCCTCAACCAGCAGCTGAGGATAATAGTGATTGCAACTCTGGAGCATAACACAGGAGGCAAGTCAGGATCAAGACCTTCACAACTGTACCTCATGCAGCTCTTGAAGAAATGCAGACACAACACACACACAGCAGCATCCAGCAAAGTCAGCGCAATCTAAGCGCGTGACAGCTACATGTACAATACATATACATACACACACAGCTCTGCTACATGGACAGTACATGCATATACAGATACATACAGCTCTACATTTACAACACACACACACACACACACACACATTTCTACATTTACACACACAGCTCTGCATTTACACACACCACACACACAGCTCTGCATTAACACACATACACAGTTCTGCATTAAGACACACAGTTCTGCATTTACACACACACAGCTCTGAATTTACACAGACCACACACAGCTCTGCATCTACACACACAGCTCTGCATCTACACACACAGCTCGGCATTTACCACACAAACTTTGCATTTACACACCTACACAGCTCTGCATTAACCCCACACAGCTCTACATTTACACACATGACACAAAGCTCTGCATCTACACACACAATTCTGCATTTACACACACACCTCTGCATTTACACACCCCACACACAGCTCTATATTTACACACACACAGTGCTGCATTTACACACTACACACACAGCTCTGCATTTAAACACACTACACACAGCTCTGCATTAGCACACAGCTCTGCATTTACACCCCCCCCCCCCCCCACACACACACAACTCTGCATCTACACACACAGTTCTGCATTAACACCCCACACAAACCTCTGCATTTATACACAGCTCTGCATTTACACACCCACACAGCTCTGCATTAACACAGCTCTGCATTTACACACACACAGCTCTGAATTTACACAGACCACACACAGCTCTGCATTTACACACCCACACAGCTCTGCAATAACACAGCTCTGCATTTACACACACACAGCTCTGAATTTACACAGACCACACACAGCTCTGCATCTACACACACAGCTATGTATTTACACACACAGCTCTGTATTTACACACCCACACAGCTCTGCATTTACACACACATCTCTGCATTTACACACCTCACACACAGTTCTGCATTTACACACACAGTTCTACATTTACACACCACACACACAGCTTTGCATTTAAACACACTTCACACAGCTCGGCATTAGCACACAGCTCTGCATCTACACACACACCTCTGCATTAACACACCACACACAGCTCTGCATTTACACACAGCTCTGCATTTACACACACAGCCAGGGGTGCATCAAGCCTCCCTGCCGCCTGAGCCTTCCCGCAACCGAATTGAGTAGCGAGAGGGGGGGTGCTGTCAGGTTCCAGCACCGCCACCCCCCTGCAGCCTTCAGTGACTAGCGGGGGGGTTTGTGCTATCGTATACCAGCACCGCCGCCCACTTGCACGTTCCAGTTGCCCTCTTACCTGTGATGCTGTGCGGCGCCAATCATCACACAGGGGGCCGATTTGTGATGCTGCCGCCGCCACCTTATCCTCTGCCGCTCCCCCCTGGTTGCTGCCGCTTGAGCCTCAGGGCTCACACTGTCCAATGGACGGTGCGGCCCTGCACACAGCTCTGCATTTACACATACACAGCTCTACATTTACACACACAATGCTCTGCATTTACACACACAGCTCTGCATTTATACACACACAGTGTGTGCATTTACACACCCACACACACACACATACACACTATACAATACCACATCTTGAAGTTGAGCAGAATAGAGCAGGTACTGGGAGCTGCACGGAGGCTGCAGAAACAGCTGATTTCAGTCATATGATCAGTCACATGATAGAATGGGCCTTTATCCTCCATGTAGCTCCCGATGCTTTCTCTCCTGCTGTGTACAGATCACATAGATCAGTGCAGAGCAGGAGAGAAGAGAGGGAAGGAGGGCAGCTGTGTGTGAGCGGCTCCTCACTTCTTCAGGGCCCCGACACCTGCCCAGGTACGCTGGGTGCTGGCGCCAGGCCTGCATAGAGTCAATTGAAAGGGACTCCACAGACAAAACTGGAATAGCTTCACTAGAGAGTTCAGTATAGATCTATAACCGGCATATGAGAGAGATAGGAGTGAGTTCATATAGAGGAAGGGAGTGGTCATAAGGTGCAGCAGCTGTAATTTAAGAGGCAAGGATTCTCAAAAGGAAAGAAGAGGGACAAAAGTGCTGATGATCCGCGCTGCTGTGAAGAAAGACCGGACCAAAGGTCTGATGCAATGATATTCCTTTATTCTTCCTACGTGTTTCAGAGCCTGCTTTTCTCCTTCCTTAGGGATTACAAAACCTGAGGAAGGAGCAAAGCAGCTTCCAAAATGCATCGGAAGAATAAAGGAATATCATTGCATCAGACCTTTGGTCCGGTCTTTCGTCACAGCAGCGGGGATCATCAGCACTTTTGTCCCTCCTTTCCAGTTGTATACCACGATTGTGATGAATATTGGTAAGGAATTGCCATATCCCCCATATTCCACCCAGAAAGCAATTTGAAGGCATCTCACTCATAAAGAGATAAGCCCCCACCCTGGAAGGCAGAAGTCATTCATCTGACAAATGGCAGAGTAATTAGCACCTAGCTACAAGCCAACTGTCCACACAACAGGACTCATCCTTAACTTTGATGTGGTAATCAGGTAGATGTATTGAGCTTCCTCAGAACTGGGGTTATGCCAAAAGGTGACACGTCCAATATCCTGTAAGGCCAGTGGCAGAGGGAATCCAGGCAGACAAGACGGAGCCGTGACTATAACATTAATATTTCATGAGCCGTGCTGTCTATGAACATGGCAAGCGTAGATCCATGATCGTGACGTCTAGGCGGTGACAAGCATGGTATTCACATGAATGTAGGATAACTGTAAGCCATCTAAACAGGATATTGGCTAGCAGGAGTTTCTCAGAATAGTCATGTTTCACATCCAGACGAAGATAAAATCATAACTAAAAATATGAAAGTATGTGTGTGTAATTCTGTGTACTCCATTCCTCCTTTTATTGGCATATCTGACTGTAATATTTGTCACAACTTAATAATAACTGTAAATATTAATATCTAGTGTACCATTAGGGTGATTAAATATATCAATTTAATCTTGAGTTGCTCTTTCTATCTTGATCACGATTCCCACGTCCGTGTGCTCATATAACGCTACCTAGGTTGGTTTCTGACCCAATATAAGCCCGACCACGGACCGGACTTACATTAAACGAGAAGCTGGTGGCAGCATTTGTGCTTGGGGTTATTCAGGGCCTCTGGCAGTGACGGGGTGGAGGAGATTATATGTGCTTCTGGCTGCGGGCTAGAAGACATATACCACACTCACTGAGAGGTGCCTTAATAAACCAGCACAGGCAAGGCAGCTGCGGCCCTTCTTTATCCTCAGGCAGTTCTCTGACTGACCTGGGTTTAACAGGAGGCGCTGTGGAGCTGCCAGGTTCAGGTCACGATTCACCCCAAGTGGTGGCAGCGGTGGGATCAAGATAATAGTGTTGTGGACCCAACTCCCTAACACTAAGGGCTGCTGGCAGTAGCTTGTGCTGTCAGGGTCCTAAGATTAACTCAACACTAGACAGTCAGAGTGCAAATATAAGGTGTGTGGGTGCATCAGGTTGCAGCTGTGTGTCAGTGACCAGGAGGTGCTAAACTGGCCCAGGGTACCAGGAGCCAAGCGCTGCAGAGGGCACTTGCTGTGGCTGATATGCAAGAGGTGGTGGAGGACACTGTTGGTCTAGGCGAGGAGGATACCATGCACAGGTCCTCAAGGAGCCAATCCCCAGTGGTCGACTCTGCAGTGGGACCAAGACCCCCTGTCCTCAGCCCCGCAGTGGGCAGATCACCACCTGCTGGTCCCTCCAGCCAGATGGGCTCGGATGCCCTTTTTCGAGCTGCCCTGGCTCGACTTGAAGCTGGAGATCAGGGCGCCTACGAGACCCTCATGGCAGCTGCAGAGCGACTCGCAGAGCGTGAAGCTGCAGAGCGATGTGAGGCTGCAGAGCGTGAAGCCGCCGAGCGACATGTGGAGCGTGAAGCTGCAGAGCGACTTGCAGAGCGTGAAGCTGCCGAACGACTTGCAGAGCGTGAAGCTACAGAGCGCCGTGAGGCTGCAGAGCGCCAGCACCAGCTCACCTTGGCTCAGCTCGGGATCTCGCAGCCTGTTCCAGCCAATCAGGAGCCCAAGCCACCGAAGGTCCGAGTTGAGAACGTTCCCCTTCTGGAGGCAGGCGGAGACCTGGATTCTTTTCTGCTGGCCTTTGAGCAGACCTGCAGGCAGTACAACCTGGACTCAGACCAGTGGGCCCAGTACCTGACCCCCCGTCTGAGGGGTGACGCCATAAAAGCCTTGGGGGACTTCCCTGCCGGGGAGCCGCCAGACTATGCGAGCATCAAGCAGGCCCTGATCCGACAGTTCAACCTCACCCCGGAGTCCTACCGCAAGAAGTTCCGAAGCCTGCAGAGGGGTCCAAAGGATACCTGGACCGACCACATGCGGGCCCTCCTGAGAGCAGCTGACCACTGGATCAAAGGTTTGGAGCGCAGCACAGCCCAGGAGATCCAGGAGTTGTTCGTGATGGAGCAATTCCTGTGGAACTGTCCCGAGGACCTCCAACAGTTCATCCGCGACCGGAAACCGAAGGGGGCCTGTTAGACAGCGGTCCTGGCAGACGAGTACACGAACAACCGAGTACCTGAGACCAGGAGGACCAGCAGCAGCAGCACCTGGAGAGGGGGTAAGCCCAACCCTGCACCCGTGACCCCAGCCCCCAGAATGCAGGGGGCAGCCCCTCTATTACCCCTGTTCCCCTCTCCAGGTTGGCAGCAGAACCCAGACGGTGTCACCTCTGCAACCAACCAGGACACTTCAAGGCTATGTGTCCCCAGCGCCAACAGGCCCCGTCCCGACCCAGCAAACGGCCACTGTTTTGTGTGTGGGTGGGGGTGGTGGTAGGTCCCTGGACAATTTTCAACCCGTCACCATAGGCTGCTCAGTGGCCATGGGACTGCGGGACACCGGCGCTGAACGGACTTTGGTGCGACCAGAGATGGTCTCCCCCCAGGACTTGATCCCCGGAAAGTCCCTCGCCGTTTCCGGAATTGGAGGCGTGGAACCCGCATTGCCTGTTGCCAGGGTTTATCTGGACTGGGGTGCGGGGAGGGGAGTGAGGGACGTGGGGGTGTCTGCTAATATTCCGGCAAATGTATTGCTTGGGTCAGACTTGGGGCGGCTAGTGTCCTAGTATGTGGCCACTGACCCTCCCAGTTCTGATCCGCCAGAATATGTACTGTCCAATATTGAAAGTGTTGATGGGGATGACGTTAGTAATGATGATGTTATTATTGATGATGTTGATGATGCTTGCAGTGACACTCCACACAACACAGCACACAAAGGGCTGACAGGGAGGGGGGAGGAAGATAAAGAGAATTGTAGAATGGCCTTAGGCCAGGATCAGCCAGCTCACCTTTTGTTCTCAGAGGGGAGACAGAGGGGGCTGAGGCGGCTGAGAGCTGCAGAAGGAACAGACACAGATGGATGTGACACTGCTCTCTGCTGTAAGCAGCCAGGTATTGTAGCCAGGGAGTCAGCGGTCGAGGTCGGAGTACCCACAGGGAATGTGGTGCTGCCAGGTAAGGCCCAGACGCTGCGCTCTGAAGAGCTGCAAGGGGTGGAACATGTCGGGGAGTATGGGGCTGTCACAGGAGAAGTGAAGCCACCAGGTGAGATCCCAGGGCAGGAACCACCCACCACCGGGATGTCAGGAGGCCAGGATAGTCATCCTGAACCGGCGACTTGGTCAGGAGCAGAGGGGAAGCAGGCATTGCCCATGGTTACAGCAGCCATAGCCGCTGTCACCAGGAGTGGGGGTGCTGGAGCCCAGGGAACCTCACGGAGGTTCAGAGGCTTCTCCCCTTCAGACCAAGTGGCTGCCGAGTCAGACGGAGGCCAGGAGACAGGTCCCGGGGAACTGACAGAGGACGTGGCAGTTTCTTCTTCGCTGACCACGTCTCGTCAGGAGTGTCAGGTGGCGTCAGGGGCTGACGACCGCCTGGAGGCTCTCCAGGAGCAGGTGGCACAGCTTTTCTCGGAATCTGACCACGAGCAGGGGGTCCGGAACCAAGAACGGCTGTACCAGGTAACGGTCCAGCAGGGGTCACCGGAGGTGTGGCCCAGGGACCAACCGGTAATTGTACCCACTGGCTGCCAGGAGGATGGGGATGCGGTCCCCATAACCTGTCAGGGCAGTGGGGAAGGGCTACACGGAGGCCAGGAGACAGGTCCCGTGGAACTGACGGAGGACATGGCAGTTGCTTCCACTCTTACCACGTCTCGTCAGGGGTGTCAGGTGGCGTCAAGAGTTGACGTCAGCCTGAAAGCGCTCAAGGAGCGGGTGGCACAGCCTCCCTTGGACTCAGGCCTCAAGCAGGTGGTCTGGGACCAAGGACGGCTGTGCACGGTAACGGTCCAGCAGGGGTCACCGGAGGTGTGGCCCAGGGACCAACATAAAGTTGTGCTCACTGACTGCCACGGAGATGGGGAGGCGATCCCCATACCGTGCTGGGGCAGTGAGGCAGGTGTTCCTACAGCCAGTCAAGGGGATGGGTGGCTCAAGCCCATGACCTGTCTGGATGATAGGGAAATGGTACCCACAACGGGTCAGGACTATGGGAGCGTTGTACCCATACCCTGTCCGGGTGCCATAGGGGTACCCCCTGTCTGTCAGAGTGATGGGACCTCAGTGCCCAACACCTGTCAGAAGGGCGGGGACGCGTTTCCCGTGACCTGTCAAGATGAGAGGCAGGGGCTGCCCCTAACTTGTCAGGATGATGGGAAAGCTGTATCCCCGGCCTGTCAGGATGATGGGAAAGCTGTATCCCCGGCTTGTCAGGGTGATGGGAAAGCTGTATCCCTGGCCTGTCAGCATGACATGAAAGAGTTGTTACAGGCCAGTAGGGCCGATGGGAAGGTGACGTTATCCCCCGAGGAGACAGCTGT
Organism: Allobates femoralis; assembly: GCA_033576535.1. Lineage (NCBI taxonomy): Eukaryota > Metazoa > Chordata > Amphibia > Anura > Aromobatidae > Allobates > Allobates femoralis. Next base: position 213,481,885 of record JARQOC010000004.1, read on the forward strand.
CCAAGGCGCTGTCACCCGTGGACTGAGGAGCGAGAATGCAGGTCGTACACTGCTCTCTGGGCCCTCACTCCGTCGAGGGATAACTGAACCCATGTCGGACCCAGAACAGGTCCCAGAGGGTCCCTGTGGGAGTGAGGCCTTTGCTCCGCTTCTGGCTATGCCTAGCCAGGGGTTTGAGACTGCACTACCAGCGAGTGCCAGTCCTGAGGTGCCGAGCCTCCTCGCGGAGTCGGCTGTCTCCGCCACCAGAGGAGAGAGGGTACTGTGGGATCCAGGGAGGGAGGCGGCCTGCTCCCCGATGGAAAAGGGAGTTTCCGGCAATTGTGTGGGCCCTGCAGCGTCTGCAGCCACACTTGCGCGGACGCCACTCCATCGTGGGGACAGACCACAACCCCCTCAGCGGTTACACACGGTCCCCGTGACGAATGGAAGGTTGTTACATGGGAGCCGTGCGCTCCAGGAACTCAACTTCACCATTAGCCACAAGAGTGACCATGACCACGGTAACGCTGATGGGTTATACCGCCAAGGGGAGGTAGTGGACGGGCACACGGGGAGACACAGGAATGTGCCATCCCCTAGCGCCGTCTAAGAGGGGGAGGTGTGATGAATATTGGTAAGGAATTGCCATATCCCCATATTCCATCCAGAAAGCAATTTGAAGGCATCTCACTCATAAAGAGATAAGCCCCCACCCTGGAAGGCAGAAGTCATTCATCTGACAAATGGCAGAGTAATTAGCACCTGGCTACAAGCCAACTGTCCACACAACAGGACTCATCCTTAACTTTGATGTGGTAATCAGGTAGATGTATTGAGCTTCCTCAGAACTGGGGTTATGCCAAAAGGTGACACGTCCAATATCCTGTAAGGCCAGTGGCAGAGGGAATCCAGGCAGACAAGACGGAGCCGTGACTATAACAATAATATTTCATGAGCCGTGCTGTCTATGAACATGGCAATCGTAGATCCATGATCGTGACGTCTAGGCGGTGACAAGCATAGTATTCACATGAATGTAGGATAACTGTAAGCCATCTAAACAGGATATTGGCTAGTAGGATGTTCTCAGAATAGTCATGTTTCACATCCAGACGAAGATAAAATCATAACTAAAAATATGAAAGTATTATCTTCCGTCTGCGATGCCCATGGACACGGCTAGGGAACATTATAGAATTCGGGTGTCCATATCTCCCCTCAGAGGGGTGGGAGTTGTGATACAGCCCAGAGGTGTGAGATGGGTGGAGACAGGGGCAACCCATAATGTATAAAAATCATCTGCCCCATCTCCACCTTGTATTTCTTCTGAATGGGCATTTTTCCACCAAGGCCAGAGATTACCCAAGGAACAGATTGGTGCCACGCCGCCCTTGTGGTGCCATCAGCACTAAGGTAACTGCTCACATGTGTGTGTAATTCTGTGTACTCCATTCCTCCTTTTATTGGCATATCTGACTGTAATATTTGTAACATCTTAATAATAACTGTAAATATTAATATCTAGTGTACCATTAGGGTGATTAAATATATAAATTTAATCTTGAGTTGCTCTTTCTATCTTGATCACGATTCCCACGTCCGTGTGCTCATATAACGCTACCTGGGTTGGTTTCTGACCCAATATAAGCCCGACCACGGACCGGACTTATATTAAACGAGAAGCTGGTGGCAGCATTTGTGCTTGGGGTTATTCAGGGCCTCTGGCAGTGACGGGGTGGAGGAGATTATATGTGCTTCTGGCTGCGGGCTAGAAGACATATACCACACTCACTGAGAGGTGCCTTAATAAACCAGCACATGCAAGGCAGCTGCGGCCCTTCTTTATCCTCAGGCAGTTCTCTGACTGACCTGGGTTTAACAGGAGGCGCTGTGGAGCTGCCAGGTTCAGGTCACGATTCACCACAACGATGCATGTGGAAGTGTGGATCTAGCAGCAGCTGTACAAGCGCAGATACCGGTTCTGGGTCACACAGCCCTATCAGGTGAGCACTAGTGATGAGCGAGTACCAAAATGCTCGGGTGCTCGATGCTCTGCCCGAGCATCCCAAGATACTCGTGTACTCGGCCCGAGCACCAAGCCCAATGTTATCCTATGGGAGACCCGAGTATTTTTATGAAATGACCCCCGGTAGCATGTAGAAACCCTAAAAATGTCACAAAAGTCTCAGAAGAGTGCTCAAATGACATGGCAACAGCATGGGGAAGACCCCTGTAAGCATTTCTCACTCAAAAGTCACAGCTGTGAACAATGTTGTTTTACGCCATTTTTACGGACTCACCAGAAAACCTTCCGAAATGACACCATAAAGAATTTTCATGGTGGAAATGTTAACGGCACATACCCAATAGTGAGATAGGGCTGGTGTATGTTACTTTTTGTGATTGCATGAAAGATTTTACGTTAAAATATTGTGTGGCACTCCGATGTCCCTGAGAAGAGACGTACATGAAGGCCTCTTGACATAATGTGCCCATTTTGAGGAAGTGGGTCTATTGTAGTATTTTCCTTTGCCAGGGCAGTCCAAAATTGGGAGGTTCACCAATGCCCCTGGATAGAGACGTGCATGAGGGCCTGTAAACCTGAAGTGCCCATTGTAAGGAAGTGGGTGTATTGTAGTATAGCCCTTTGCCACGGCAGCCAAAAATTGGGAGGCTCCACATTGTCCCTGGATACAGACGTGCATGAGGGCCTGTAAATCTGAAGTGCCCATTCTAAGGAAGTGGGTGTATTGTAGTATAGCCCTTTGCCAGGGCAGCCAAAAATTGGGAGGCTCCACATTGTCCCTGAATAGAGACGTGCATGAGGGCCTCAAAACATTGTTCTCATTGCAAAGGAGCGGGTCTCCTGTCGTTGTAATGCCCATTCTGAAAGAATGGGCGAAAAAATTTACCACTGGGGGTATACATGAAACAACGGCCTAACTTTTGTAACGGTCATCATGGTGGCGCATGAGGAGAAGGAGGCGCAGTCCAGCGATTAGCCAAAGTCCAGAAGTGTGTACCCATGGGTGAGTGGAGGTACATGGCAAATTCCCGTTACAAAATTTAAATTCCGCTCTCATTTGCTGGTGGTGTGGTGAAGTCTGGCCCAATCCAACCCTTGTTCATCTTGATCAGAGTCAGTCTGTCAGCATTTTCAGTTGACAGGCGGGTGCGTTTATCAGTAATGATTCCACCTGCTGCACTAAAAACACGCTCTGACAAAACGCTAGCGGCAGGGCAGGCCAGGACTTCCAAGGCGTAGAGATCCAATTCATGCCACGTGTCCAGCTTGGAGACCCAATAATTGTAAGGCACAGAGGAATGTCGGAGTACAGTTGTTCGATCTGCAAGGTACTCCTTCAGCATCTGGCCAAACTTAGCATTTCTTATGGCACTACCCCGCACCTCAGGGACTGATAAAAACTGTCCCACATCGTAAAGACTGTTCCCCTACCTCTGGCGGATTGGACTTGTGCCCCTCTTGACTGTACGCCTTGGTTGTCCACCGATTCCTGACCTATGCCGCTAGCGTTTTGTGAGGAGAATGTTTTGCCTACTTCCATGACTATGGCCTTCTGGAACTGCTGCATTTTGGCTGACCTCTCCGCCTCAGGAATAAGAGACATAAAGTTCTCATTGTAGCGTGGCTCTAACAGCAGGGGCGTAACTACAATGGGTGCAGGGGTTGCGATCGCACCTGGGCCCTGCAGCCTAGGGGGGCCCCAAAAGTCCCTTTGGCCCATAGAAAAAGACCAATATTATTAAAGATTTGCAATAATTAGGGGCCCCGTTGGAGCTTTCGCATCGGGGCCCCCGGGCCTGAAGTTATGCCACTGTCTAACAGTGTTACCAATGAGTAATGATTGTCGGCCAAGATGTTCTTAACGCGAGGGTCACGAGCCAGGCAGCTTACCATAAAGTCAGCCATGTGCGGCAGACTCTTAACAGCCATCACTTCAGTGTCCTGACCAACACGATGACTGAACACGCTGTCCTCCTCCTCCTCCTCATGTCCCCTGTCCTCTGGCCAGCCACGCTGAACTTAGGGTATGACTGGTGTGCATGTCATATCCTCAATTTGGCCGGAGAGTTGCTCCATGTCTTCATCCTCCTCCTCCTCCTCGTCATAGTCCTCCACTGCACGTTGTGATGAGATGAGGCTGGGCTGTGTGTTATCACCCACATTCACCACTGTTTCTTGCTCCAACTCATCGCGCTCCGCCTGCAATGCAGCATGTTTGTTTTTGAGCAGAGACCGTTTTAGAAGGCAGAGAAGCGGTATGGTGACGCTAATAATGGCGTCATCACCACTCACCATCTTGGTGGAGTCCTCAAAGTTTTGGAGTATGGTACATAGGTCAGACATCCATCTCCACTCCTCAGGTGTTATGTGTGGAGTTTGACCCTGTGGAATACAGGGTGTTTGTGGTGGTGCCAATCTGACTGGAAACATTATCCGCTATCCAACTAACAATCTGTTGACACTGGTCTGGGTTGAAGAGCGGTGTACTGCTGCAGTCCCCAAGAATTTGGGACAGGACGTGCGAGCGAGTAGATGTGGCCCTTTGTTGTGGAGAAATTAGAGCTTGCACACAACCTCGGCCTCTGCCTGCCACCATCACGTCAACTTCCTTGTCCCTTGCCAACGCCCCTTGCGCATTTTCAATGCTGTGCTGACTGTACACAGCTAAATGAAGGCGTCCCAACAGACGGGTTTTACCTGGACAATCAGATTATAGCTATTGCTACCAGCTTTTTAAGAGCGACAATTAGAGATTAAGTCAGACACACAGACGTGTATTCACTGTACTTGTGCGTTATATCCTAGTTTGTGCAAAACACACAAAAGTGCACCCGTACGCTGCCACTGATGGACACACACTTGCGCTTTGTAAATGCACGCACTAAGAACCTAACAGCTTTTTAGGAGCGAGAATTAGTGAGAAGTCTGACACTATCACGTGCTGCTGACGTGTATTATTCACTGTACTTGTGCGTTATATCCTAGTTTGTGCAAAACACACAAAAGTGCACCCGTACGCTGCCACCGATGGGCACACACTTGCGGTTTTTAAATGCACGCACTAAGAACCTAACAGCTTTTTAGGAGCGAGAATTAGTGAGAATTCTGACACTATCACGTGCTGCTGACATGTATTATTCACTGTACTCGTGCGTTATATCCTAGTTTGTGCAAAATACCCAAAAGTGCACCCGTATGCTGCCACCGACGGGCACACACTTGCGTTTTTTAAATGCACGCACTAAGAACCTAACAGCTTTTTAGGAGCGAGAATTAGTGAGAAGTCTGACACTATCAGGACTGTTTTAGACTGTGTACACCAGCCCCAGATATGATGAAGGCTGGTATACTGCCACTAGGAATTGCTATATACTCTGCCTGCCTACAGCTACAATAGTCCTGAGAAGGACTGTTGTGGTCACTAGAAAGCCTGTACTCCGACCTGGCTACCCTGCCTGCCTGCCTATATCCACCTAGATTAGTCCTGAGAAGGACTGTTGTGGTCACCAGTTTGCAGCCCTGCAAAACTCTCCCTGATTCAGCAGACACTCTCCCTGCACTCACTGTCTGGATCGCTGTGTGCAGACCACAGCGTGGCCGGGTCTTATAAAGGCTCGGTCACGCTGTGCGGCCGGCCAATCACTGCAATTCCACAACTAACAGGGCTGTGGCATTGCAGTGGTCTGCCAGCCAATCTCTGCATGTGGGCTGGCTCTCTAAAGAGCGCCAACATGCAGGGATGAAGACCACGAGCAAAGCACGCGTATCGCGAGATTACTCGGTACTTGCCGAGTAGCCCGAGTACAGTGATACTCGTGCAAGTACCGAGTAGTTACAAGCATACTCGCTCATCACTAGTGAACACCTTTGAAACGGGCGAGCTGCTCTCCCTTCTCATTGAGATACGACCTTACACACTTTTTTGTCTCTTAAAACTATAATGGATTCTCAAAAGGAAAACATAAACCCTTTAGCACTGAAAGGAAATAATTCAATTTAACTCCTGATAATCACCAAGAGGACCTGTGATCAGCCAAATGCTGTGACCTTCTGATCCCAGATAGCCCAGAGGTTTCAACATGACGTGACACACTCGTGACACACAGAGTGACTGCAGATTTGTGGATTTGAATCGGATTAATTGTCTTGGCTGGACTAGGCTCGACCTGGCGAGCACCATCACAGGGACTCCACTAGCACAGGCTGTTCAGCTACAAAGTACGCTGTCTGCCCAGTTCTTTCTATAAACGCTGTGGTGCTCACATATACCGCCACCCTCTTGTTGTACTTTAAGATTTGTGGGTTTATACTGGAAAACCCCCTTTAAAATAGGCTAGCAAGTATTACACTCTGACTTGATTTGTCTTCTCCCCACACACTAAATTCCTCCATTTTTATAAGGTACCATGCAGAATCTTGCACTTCTATATGCTCTATATGAGGATAAATGTATACACTCTGTAAGCCTTTCAGCTCTCTGGCCCAGTGTGTTTTTAGCAAGATTGATGCTTTAGGTTTTGCAGTTTTAATGCATACTGAATTAAGATCTATATTTAAGTGCATTTTGTTTACTTGACGTTTTGCAGTAACTAAAAACACTATTAAAAGACTCAAACTCCAAATTTTGTATGACATTGCACAATGCTATCAAAGTATTTTCAAAACACAATAAAAACAAAATGTGATGAATTTGACTCACTTTTAATATATCTGCATCCCATGTAACCTTTGGATCTCTGAAAAGCAATAGTGCCCTCTCTGGGTCATTTATGTGAACTTCTAAATGCATTTAGTTTTCGAACAAATACCGTAGCTCATATAATTCAAGTCAAGCAAACAAAATACACTTAAACATAATTCATGGCAATGTGCTTCAATGTTCTAGAACCTTAACACCTAAAGATTCCAGAACAGCGATTACATATTAGAAAATATTATTCATATATTTGCATTTTAAAACAAGATGGACTTTGCAGCACACTATTTTTTTCCAGCATATATTTGCTGTTCAAGTTTTTTCCCCATGGATTATAACTGGGATAAGAAAAACTTGAAAAGAGTGTGTTTTTACTAAATTAACTGAGAAATTGAAAAACGAACAGGCGCTGCGACACAGGATATGATCCCGAGAAAAACGAAGTTGTAAACTTTTGGCTTTGCAGAAAGTAATAAAAATGCCTTAAAACATTCTCTCTCTCTCGTTATTCTGGCATTTGGCAAATATTAATAATGATGGTAATCCTAATTGACCTAAAATGGGAAAGGTTTATTCTGATTTCATGTCACATAGTGAGAAAAACATGCATATGTCTTTTTATATAATGTATGTAAACTTCTGGTTTCAACTGTACACTCAGAAATGACAAATTTTGTGTGTGATCTATACTCAAATTGAGGCCCTCAGGGGCCAAAGTAGCCAATCTGAATATCCAGAAGGAATCTCTATTGATCAGCCTCTGGAAACGATTTAGAATATATGAAGGAATTTGCTGTATTATAATGAGATGTAATCTGGCAGGATTTTTAGAATGCTCAACTAAAACATGTTTTGATAAATATTTTGTCTATGTATATTGATTCTGTTATGAACAGGTTGTATTGTCCGGCCTACGAACTGAAGCTTAGTAAATGACACATGAGGAATTACAATTCAAAAGCTGATCAATACGGAACACCTTACCAGTCATGTTGGACCAAAAATGAGTTCTTTCAGCCACGAGCCATATTACAACATAAACATTTGCGACCATCGCTATGCAACACCCCCTTTATAACCATAGTTTATAGGGAAGGTTGATTGGGGTCCCCACAAATTCCTTTATTTTTAACTGGGGAACTAGCTTTCTACCTTATGGAGAGGAATCTGCCTGCTGCCATAAGGAAAGAGATAAGCTGATAAGGAGTCTTATAGCCGCAATGCTCCTCTGGGAAAACTGCAAATTGTCACTTCAGTGAGGGAGTGAGAAACTCCAGATCAGAACTCGCACACACTGCACCGATGAGGGGCAGTCACCCCGAAATGCAGCGTCTGCAGTTTGGGGTTCTGATCTGGCACAAATCCTAAGTCATATTAAAAGGCTTGTTAAAGAGTCCATTATGACTTCAAGGATTGCTATCCTTTTTGGGTGGCATTAGGGTTTTCCACTTCCTCACTAAAGTGACAATTTGCATTTTTCCCAGAGGAGCATTATGGCTATAAGACTTCTTATCAGCTCATCTCTCTCCTTATGGTGACAGGAAGATTCCTCTCCATAAGGTAGAAAGCTAGTTCCCCAGACCTCGTCCCAGTCTCTCATACAGCCAGATCAGAATTCCCACACACTGCACTGATGAGGGGCACTCTCCCTGAAACGCGGCATCTGCAGTTTGGGGTTCTGATCTGGCACAAATCCTAAGTCATATTAAAAGGCTTGTTAAAGAGTCAATTATGACTACAAGGATTGCTACCCTTATTGGGTGTCATTAGAGATTTCCACTTCCTCACTGAAGTGACAATTTGCATTTTTCCCAGAGGAGCATTGCGGTTATAAGACTCCTTATCAGCTTATCTCTCTTCTTATGGCGGCAGACAGATTTCCCTCCATAAGGTAGAAAGCTAGTTCCCCAGACCTCGTCTCAGCCTATCATACAGCCAGATCAGAACTCCCACACACTGCACTGATGAGGGGCAGTCACCCCAAAACGCAGCGTCTGCAGTTTGGGGTTCTGATCTGGCACAAATCCTAAGTCATATTAAAAGGCTTGTTCAGGGCCATATTTGGAGTTTCTGCTGCCCTAGGCACTGTCAGCGGCCGCCCCCCCTTCACGGCTCCTCCCCCCATTGCGGCCCCTCCCCCATCACAGCACCTCCCCCCTGTTGCAGCCCCTTCCCCCGTCATGGACACTCTTCCCCCCAGTCGCGGCCTTCCCCCCCAAGCTTCATGTAGCTTCTCCCCCCACATTTCATCATGTAGTACATATAAAAGGTTTGTCCAACCACACTACAGAGACATTCTGATAGGATATTTACATTGTGAGCCCCAATAGGGACAGTGTTGATGATGTATGTAAAGTGCTGTGGAGTTCATAGTGTAATATAAGTGCAAAACATATTATTCTTAATATGATGTCACAATACCAGGATCTGAGGATCTTCTATTTTCGAGGTCAGGGGCTCTCTGACGCCGTGTTGCTGTCTGTCTCGTTGTCTTCCTCTTTTGACACTGCAGTGAGGTGGACAAGAGAGCATTAACTGGTTAATAACAAGAAGTATGGAGTGTGTACTGAGCCATAAACCCCCCATACCATGAAGTATGGAGTGTACTAACTGAGCCATAAATCCTCCCCATACCATGTCCAGCAGACATTGTAGGATTACTATATGGATTTTATTATTAGGGTACGGACACATTGGCGTGAAACTCGGATGAGTGCAATGTGTGATTTCATCGCATTGCACTCGGACTAATGTTAATCAATCTCTGAGAGCACAATAGCGAGTGTCGGACACTTTTTTCTCATCCAGATTCAGGATGAGAAAAAAGTCCTGACATGCTGCGACAGTATGCGATTCATGTGCGAGACTCGCCAATGCAAGTCTATGGGTCTGACAAAATCACGGACTGCACACGGACCATCCGAGAGGCATCAGTTTTTTTCACGGATACATTATCATTCTGCAGCTGAGAATACTGTAAAATATGCCTGTAAATGATTCTACACTAATAGCTGCTGAGGAAAGACAGATTGCACACAGATGTGATCTGAGAGAAATGTCGGACACTCGCACAGCAGTTGGATGCCAAATGGACCAAAAAACCGATGACACTCGTCCGACTCTCCTGGATGAGAAACTGACCGATTTTAAGGCAGCGGGAGACAGTGTAGCACCATGTCCTCAACTCTGTGCTGTGCATAGACAGTGTATCACCATGTCCCCAGCTCCGTGCTGTGCGCAGTGTACCACCATGTCCCCAGCTCCGTGCTGTACACAGTGTACCACCATGTCCCCAGCTCCGTGCTGTGCACAGTGTACCACCATGTCCCCAGTTCCGTGCTGTGCACAGTGTACCACCATGTCCCCAGCTCCGTGCTGTGCACAGTGTACCACCATGTCCCCAGCTCCGTGCTGTGCACAGTGTACCACCATGTCCCCAGCTCCGTGCTGTGCACAGTGTACCACCATGAACCCAGCTCCGTGCTGTGCACAGTGTACCACCATGTCCCCAGCTCCGTGCTGTACACAGTGTACCACCATGTCTTCAGCTCCGTGCTGTGCACAGTGTAACACCATGTCCTCAGCTCCGTGCTGTGCACAGACAGTGTAGCATCATGTCCCCAGCTCCATGCTGTGCAGTGTACCACCATGTCCGCAGTTCCGTGCTGTGCATAGATAGTGTACCACCACATCCTCAGCTCCGTGCTGTGCACAGACAGTGTAGCATCATGTCCTCAGCTCCGTGCTGTGCACTGACAGTGTACCACCATGTCCCCAGCTCCGTGCTGTGCACAGACAGTGTACCACCATGTCCCCAGCTCCGTGCTGTGCACAGTGTACCACCATGTCCCCAGCTCTGTGCTGTGCACAGTGTACCACCATGTCCTTAGCTCCATGCTGTGCACAGACAGTGTACCACCATGACCTCAGCTCTATGCTGGTGCTGTGCACAGTGTACCACCATGTCCTCAGCTCCGTGCTGTGCACAGTGTACCACCATATCCTCAGCTCCGTGCTGTGCACAGACAGTGTACCACCATCTCCCCAGCTCTGTGTTGTGCACAGACAGTGTACGGTACACTGTCTGTGCACAGCACGAAGCTGAGGACATGGTGGTACACTGTGCACAGCACGGAGCTGGTGGTACACTGTGCACAGCACAAAGCTGAGGACATCCCAGAAGAGACAGACAGGCCACAGACGGGGGGCGGGACAACACTGAGCCCACCTGAAAGAACAACAACTCCCAGCACCCAACAAACTGCCCAGAAATCATATAGGACAGGCAGGAGAACTACAACTCCCAGCATGCCACACCCTGACAACACAGAAAGGTGACGGTAGCTGCATGGAGGCACACACACGGTACAGCTGCCAATATCACCACACACAGCGCCAGCCACAGCCCCAGTCCTCCTGCACCCCCGTCCTCTCCTCTGTTCCTCCTGCTGCTCCTGTCCTCCTGCACCTCCGTCCTCCTCTCCTCTCTCCTCCTCTCCTCTGCCACTCCTGCTGCTCCTCTATCCTCCTGCACCCCATCCTCCTCTCCTCTGTCCTCCAGCAACCCAGTCCTCCTCTCCTCTGTCCCTCCTGCTGCTCCTCTATCCTCCTGCACCCCCATCCTCCTCTCCTCTGTCCTCCAGCACCCCCATCCTCCTCTCCTCTGTCCTCCAGCACCCCCATCCTCCTCTCCTCTGTCCTCCAGCACCCCCGTCCTGCTCTCCTCTGTCCTCCAGCACCACCATCCTGCTCTCCTCTGTCCTCCTGCACCCCGTCCTCCTCTCCTCTGCCCCTCCTGCTGCTCCTCTATCCTCCTGCACCCCATCCTCCTCTCCTCTGTCCTCCTGCACCCCGTCCTCCTCTCCTCTGTCCCTCCTGCTGCTCCTCTATCCTCCTGCACCCCCATCCTCCTCGCCTCTGTCCTCCAGCGCCCCCATCCTCCTCTCCTCTGTCCTCCAGCACCCCCATCCTCCTCTCCTCTGTCCTCCAGCACCCCCGTCCTGCTCTCCTCTGTCCTCCAGCACCACCATCCTGCTCTCCTCTGTCCTCCTGCACCCCGTCCTCCTCTCCTCTGTCCCTCCTGCTGCTCCTCTATCCTCCTGCACCCCCATCCTCCTCGCCTCTGTCCTCCAGCGCCCCCATCCTCCTCTCCTCTGTCCTCCAGCACCCCCATCCTCCTCTCCTCTGTCCTCCAGCACCCCCGTCCTGCTCTCCTCTGTCCTCCAGCACCACCATCCTGCTCTCCTCTGTCCTCCTGCACCACCGTCCTGCTCTCCTCTGTCCTCCTGCACCACCGTCCTGCTCTCCTCTGTCCTCCTGCACCACCGTCCTCCTCTCCTCTGTCCTTCTGCACCACCGTCCTCCTCTCCTCTGTCCTCCTGCACCACCGTCCTCCTCTCCTCTGTCCTCCTGCACCCCCGTCCTCCTCTTCCCTGACCCTCCTGCTGCTCCTCTTGCACCCCTGTCCTCCTCTCCTTTGTCCCTCCTGCTGCTCCTCTGTCCTCCTGCACCCCTGTCCTCCTCTCCGCTGTCCCTCCTGCTGCTCCTCTGTCCTCCTGAACCCCCTTCCTGTTGCTCCTCTGTCCTCCTGCACCCCCGTCTTCCTCTCCTCTGTCCCCCTGCACCCCCGTCCTCCTCTCCTCTGTCCTCCTGCACCCCCGTCCTGCTCTCCTCTGTCCTCCTGCACCCCCGTCCTGCTCTCCTCTGTCCTCCTGCACCCCCGTCCTGCTCTCCATTGTCCCTCCTGCTGCTCCTCTTGCACCCCCGTCCTCCTCTTCCCTGTCCCTCCTGCTGCTCGGCTGTCCTCCTTCACCCCGTCCTCCTCTCCTGTCCCTCCTGCTGCTCCTCTTGCACCCCCATCCTCCTCTCCTTTGTCCCTCCTGCTGCTCCTCTGTCCTCCTGCACTCCTGTCCTCCTCTCCGCTGTCCCTCCTGCTGCTCCTCTGTCCTCCTGCACCACGTCCTGTTGCTCCTCTGTCCTCCTGCACCCCCGTCCTGCTCTCCTCTGTCCTTCTGCACCCCCATCCTGCTCTCCACTGTCCCTCCTGCTGCACCTCTTGCACCCCCGTCCTCCTCTTCCCTGTCCCTCCTGCTGCTCGGCTGTCCTCCTGCACCCGTCCTCCTCTCCTCTGTTCCTCCTGCTGCTCCTCTTGCACCCCCGTCCTCCTCTCCTTTGTCCCTTTGTCCTCCTGCACCCCTATCCTTCTCTCCGCTGTCCCTCCTGCTGCTCCTCTGTCCTCCTGCACCCCCGTCCTATTGCTCCTCTGTCCTCCTGCACCCCCAGCCTCCTCTCCTCTGTCCTCCTGCACCCCTGTCCTCCTCTCCTCTGTCCTCCTCCCACCCCGTCCTCCTCTCCTCTGTCCTCCTGCACCCCCGTCCTCCTCTTCTCTGTCCCTCCTGCTGCTCCTCTTGCACCCCCGTCCTCCTCTTCCCTGTCCCTCCTGCTGCTCGGCTGTCCTCCTGCACCCCGTCCTCCTCTCCTGTCCCTCCTGCTGCTCCTCTTGCACCCCCGTCCTCCTCCTCCTTTGTCCCTCCTGCTGCTCCTCTGTCCTCCTGCACCCCTATCCTCCTCTCCGCTGTCCCTCCTGCTGCTCCTCTGTCCTCCTGCACCCCTGTCCTCCTCTCCGCTGTCCCTCTGCACCCCACAACTCACACACAGAGACATCTCGCACACAGAGACACAATTCACACACAGACACATCACACACATAGACACATCACACACATAGACACACAACTCACACAGAAGACACAGACACAACTCACACAGAAGACACACACAACTCACACAGAAGACACACACAACTCACACAGAAGACACATACAACTCACACACAGAAGACACAACTCACACAGAAGACAAAACTCACACAGAAGACACACACAACTCACACAGAAGACACACACAACTCACACAGAAGACACATACAACTCACACACAGAAGACACAACTCACACAGAAGACACAACTCACACAGAAGACACATACAACTTACACAGAAGACACATACAACTCACACAGAAGACACATACAACTCACACAGAAGACACATACACAACTCACACAGAAGACACATACAACTCACACAGAAGACACAACTCACACAGAAGACATGACTCACACAGAAGACACGACTCACACAGAAGACACAACTCACACAGAAGACATGACTCACACAGAAGACACAACTCACACAGAAGACACAACTCACACAGAAGACACATACAACTCACACAGAAGACACAACTCACACAGAAGACATGACTCACACAGTAAAAAAATAGGGGGGGGAACAAGAGGCGCAATAGTGCCCTATCACTAGTGACACTAATGTATGCGGTGGGTATGAATTCACTCACCTAGCACAGTTGTGAGACCCACAACTGGTGTAAAAGCATTTGGCATTAAATGCAGCTGCTGCAGGACTTCCACCTTCCACATGCACGTGGGAATCATCCAGAAGTTACCTCAGGGGAAATGGTGTATCAGTGTCCGCGCTGCTGAAATCCCAAGAAAACGATCCGGAAACCATATGTAGGTTGCATCAATCATCCATTTATTCCTTTCCTACGCGTTTCAACACTGTCCTAGTGTCTTCCTCAGGGATATCAACTTTGATACAGTTGGTTATCGTTGACGTGGGGAATCAGCGGTTTCCTGGGCGTTTTGGACCCAAGTGGAATAAGGGTGCTGCATAAACTGTGTGACAGGATGGATTATCTGAGAGGAAGATTTGTTTCCAGAGAGAAACTGATACAAAGAACTATTGGAACTATACATACTAACTGTGATGAGACTGAGAATAGCCCTGTGTCCCTTAATGAGGAAGAGACCAGACTTATGAAAGAATTACTACACAATTTGGAAGATGCACTCAAAAGGGAAGTGCAATATGGTATAGATGCCAGATTTTTAACAGTTTATATTGAGGAGAACATTTGCCCAAGGGGACTCAGGCTTGTGCTAAACTCGCCTTTCCCAGACGATACTGAATTTACTACTAACTGGAATTTTATTTTAAAGCAATGTATGAGAACGCTATTGAGTATATTATGTGATAAGAGGTCTAAGCTGGCAGACATAGCCACACAAGAGATCAATAGAATCAGTGATAACCTGAAAAAATATAGTGCGAACACTGAATATAAAAGGATATATGCCAGTATCAGTACCAGTCTGGTCCAAATAAAACATAACACTGTCATGAGGAAATCACGAAAATTAAATAGGGACAGACAGGATTATGCTACAAATAAACCAGGAGAGGAGAATAATACATATAGAAAGTCAAGAAACACATCTCAGCAGAAGGGACCGAGGGATAGGAGTTTCTCTAATAGCTCAAGGAGAGCCTACAGCAACAATAATAGAAGGGGTAACCACAATGATGGACATATACCACATGATAACATCTCTATGGGGAAGAAGGCCACCCCTAAAAAGTCTGAGAGTATACCACTAAATTCTGACATTATTGAAGTGATATCCCCAAAATCAATACCCACCAATGATATAGACATAATGGAAGAGGAGGAGTTAGAAGAGGGATCAAGTATATTGCCTGATGATCTTTTTGATGAGGATGGTTTTGTAAAAGTAGACAAAATACTGAGTAAAGAGACACCAAAAATTATTGATGCCCAGCAAGAAGGGATCAATACTTTGGTAACCCAATCTACCCAACAAAATGTGATAACAACTATAGCACAGATACATAATGTCAGAGAAAATAATGCAGAATCTATAACAGTAAATGAAGCCATAACAAGTGATGAGGAGCATCTGAAACAGATCAGGGAACTTATAAACAAAATAAACAGAGAGAGGCCATTATGTCCGATTAAATTACATGAGAAAAGCAGATATAACACAACGACCACAACTCCAGAAATTAATCTAATGGGGGTAACAGATCATATAACAGAACAAATAGATCTAATAAACATGGATGAAATTCCATTTATTTCCACAGATAAAGACCTCCCTACGCATAAGGTTATACTGGATAACTCAAAAAATAAAAATAATGGAGTAGTACCTTTTTTAGCTGCAGCCAGGTCAACAAATCAGGAAATAACGAGATTCTTCAGCCCATTAGGAGGCAAAAGAAAAAAAGAGGATGTAGAGGAAAAAGAAAAAAGGAAAAAAGTAAAAATAAGCTTTCGGGATTAAATGAGAATAACATAATAAACCTTTCCAGTTATGTACCCTCTAAAGATGAAGAGAAACTCCTTAATAAGGGCCTACACTTCTGCCCCTCATATCAGCCTGATGATTTTGACTTATTTATCGACGTCCACCATTTTATAAGAAAATTAACACTGAAAAGACATTTTGCCCTAAAACCTGAGAATGAAACAGTAACCACAGAAATAGTTACTCCTGATAAAACGTTAAAGGTAAAATCTCATTTTTACCCCTTGGAGAGTAGAGGCCATATACTTGAAGCCTTTCAGGACATTCTTTTAAATGACTTGAAAAAAGAAAACCTAATAAAGAATAACTCAATGGGTAAGAATAAAGACAATCTAACAAAAGAAGAGAAAATGGCCTTGAAAAAACTTAGAGACAATAAAAATATTGTCATACGGGCTGCTGACAAAGGGGGAGGCATTGTAATCCAAGATTTTACAGAGTATAAAGCTGAAGCACTAAGACTTTTGTCTGATGCCAAATACTATAGAAAGATCAAAAAAGATCCCTATCCAGCTCTCACGAAAATATATAATCAGAAAATAAATATGGCCCATAAACAAAATATCATTGATACATCTCTCAAAAAATTCCTTATAAAAAACCAACCAGCCACACCATTCATGTACCATCTCCCCAAAATACATAAGAGGCTCAACAACCCGCCTGGTAGGCCTATCATCTCGGGTATTAATTCATTGACTAGTAATTTATCAATGTATATAGATAAAAAGCTTCAAAAATATGTGATAAATCTACCCAGTTTCCTAAAAGACTCGACAGAACTGATAAAAACCTTGAAAGATATCAAATGGAAAGATTCCTTTATCTTGGTCACTATGGATGTCACTTCCTTGTACACCAACATCAGGCATGAGACAGGAATCATGTGTGCAGAATTTTATTTGAAGGAAGACCTAGAAATGAGGGATGCAACCATTGATTTTGTACTGGATGGACTAAAATTTATACTCAATAATAATTTTTTCACTTTTGAAGGTGACATGTATCATCAGACCTATGGAACAGCCATGGGGTCTAAAACAGCGTGTTCATACGCAAACCTATTCATGGGTATGTTTGAAAGACTCTATATTAATAAGAGTAATGATGATGGTCTAGTGGTATATAAACGTTTTATAGATGATATATTCTTCATATGGGATACCGAGAAGGGAGATTTACAAGGTTTTTTGAATGAAATCATGACCAACAATTGGGGCCTTGAATTTGAACCCACTGTGCATAGAACAACTATAAACTTTTTGGACCTAACAATCTTTATCCAAGACTCTGAAATATGCACTAAAACATATTTCAAGTCAACGGACAGAAATTCATATATAAACTTCGCCAGTGGTCATTATACCAAATGGCTCCGGAACATTCCTTCTAATCAATTCTTGAGAATAAAAAAGAATTGTACAACAAATGAAGATTACAGAGAACAATCTGAGATCTTGGAAAGAAAATTTAAAGTCAGGGGTTACCCTAGCAAACTAATAAATAAAGCACAAAAAGGGAGCAGCAGAGTACCCCAAAATATTCTCCTGCAACCAAAGAAAAAACAGCAGACAGATAAAGATTTTTCCCTGAATTTTATCACAACGTATAACAAATACCATAAAAACATCAGAAAATGCCTCACCACACATTGGCATTTACTAAAAAAAGATCCCATCTTAAAGTCCATCATCCCTAACACACCCGGTATTACATATAGGAGAGCCCCCAATATTAAAAACATGGTAGCTCCCAGCCGTCTGAGAGAGAGATTCACCACCAAAAAAAGTGAGCCAACCACCATCATGACAAAAAGGTGCAACAGAAAGAAATGTCTGTGCTGCAGGAATATTCAACAGAGATCAAATATCACATCCTCTACCACACACAAATCCTATCCAATTAAGCATAATATGGATTGTACAACTGGGTACATTATTTACCTCCTAGAATGTCCATGTCACCTCCAATATGTGGGCAGAACTATAAGATCGCTACATGAGCGACTCAATAAACATCGAGCCAACATTAAAAATGGTTTTAAATTCCATGGGGTATCAAACCACTTCAGTACGCACCACAATAGGGACCCCACATGTTTAGAAATTACACCAATTGACCACATACCTGCCAATACAAACAACAGATTTGAGGTCCTGAAAAAACGTGAAAAATTCTGGATGTACCGACTAGATACATTAAAACCCAAGGGTCTGAACATCATCTCTGAGCTCATATGATAACCACTGTTAAATAGATTCACAGATTATATACATTCTGATACTCAGACACTCACGGAACTTCTATTTATTTATTTATTTATTTATTTATAATAAGGTCACTATATATTTGTGGAAATATTTTATATAAAATACTATATCACTTTTTCACCCCCAATTTAGTTATTATTATTATATATTAGTATTTATTTTTTTTTTCTGAACACAAATATTTAACTCAACACATCTTGGAATCACTATTCTATCACTACTATGAGCTAACAGAGTATGATTACATAGAAACATGTATTTTGATCGCCCCTAGAAGCACTGCACAGAAATTCAAACACATAGGAACGTGGATTTTGGTCGCCCCCGGAGGCGAACATTTGAACTACTTTGATACCCTATTGCTATGGAAACTGCATCCAGAATTATTCTATGGTGTAATGTGAGCGCCATTTTGTGACGCAAATTGTTAATACACCTGCTAATGAAATTTTACAACATAAATTATACTTTATGATGGAAGAGTTTTGCTTTATATGTAAATGCCACTGGGAGGATTAGAACTGGCAAGGTTTTAGATATGAGAGCAGCTCCTTAAGTGGTGCGCAACACTTGAACCATGAATATGAGTATTTTAAACTAGTTTATACGCATTTTTAACATTAAAAAAAAGATATCCCTGAGGAAGACACTAGGACAGTGTTGAAACGCGTAGGAAAGGAATAAATGGATGATTGATGCAACCTACATATGGTTTCCGGATCGTTTTCTTGGGATTTCAGCAGCGCGGACACTGATACACCATTTCCCCTGAGGTAACTTCTGGATGACTCACACAGAAGACACATACAACTCACACAGAAGACACAACTCACACAGAAGACACATACACAACTCACACAAAGAAGACACATACACAACTCACACACAGAAGACACATACACAACTCACACACAGAAGACACATACACAACTCACACACAGAAGACACACAACTCACTCAAACACACATACAGACACACAACTCATACACACATTTTACAGATACCTCACACATACACTTCTTTCTGCTGCAGGAAGGGGCTACATATCCAGCTTCCCCTGCTCCCAGCAGTTGTCCCCGGGCAGCCCCTCCCCCACTCCCTCTTTCTCTCTGCCTGGACTGTGCACAGCACAGGCACAGCAGGAGGTCTGTCACCTTTTTACCCGGAGGTTGGAGCTGCTTCTCCTTATTCTCCAGCACGTCGCTCCTCTAATCCTCGTCGGCTCTCACTTCTTCCCGCGCAGTGCAGGAGGGCAAGAGCACGGGCCAATGAGCGGGCCTGATGACGACGAGGGGGGGCTGGTGGTGTATGAGGGGGCGGGGCTTACGACCCGGCCAACACAGGCATGAGCGGGCCTGATGACGATCGGGGGGGGGGGGGGGGGGGGGCGGGTGGTGTATGAGGGGGCGGGGCTTACGACCCGGCCAACACATGCAGGAAAAAAAAAAGAAAAGACGCTGAGATGCCGCCCCCTATGAATGGCTCCACCCTAGGCACGTGCCTACAAGTGCCTAATGGCAAATACGGCCCTGGGCTTGTTAAAGAGTCTATTATGACTTTAAGGATTGCTACCCTTATTGGATGGCATTAGAGTTTCTCACTTCCTCACTGAAGTGACAATTTGCAATTCTTATTTTTGCTGGTGTTATTGATTTGACTAGGTGCTATATACTTTTTCAAGTTTTTATTCCTTCTGAATACAATATTCAGATTTTAGGTAAACTGATAAACAGAATAAGATCATTGCTCAAAATTAACCAATAATTTCTAAGCAGTGTCCTGATGACACTATGGGATTTGTTAAAGGTGGTAACAAAACCTATGATTGATTCCTCCATTTTTTTTTATATTTTGGCCGTTAGTTTGGCTAAATATTTATCTTGCTAGAGATTTTTATTATTAGGGTTGTGAGTGTTATTAAAAAAAAAATGACACAGCGTATTGGCTTTGTTTTAATGTGTTAGTACATTGAGGGCTGGTTTTAACTAGTTCTATGTTTTATGGTCTTTGTTTCCAAACTTGCATGTTTTTGAGTTAATGTATTAAGCCATCCCCATTCTTCTGTGGTTGTAATAAATACCTGTGACTTGGCCTATGAGACCAGACAAGCCTTGTCCACTGATAGATATTGGTTGTGTGTGTTCTTGTCTCTTGATACATCGTTATTAATTGGACCAACATTGGCAGATCTGGAGCTCTCTTGTATCTTATCCCTTGTTAGCTCTCCCAGGAAAGGGGTTTCTATGACAGTAAATGTTGCTTGAAACCCACGATGGTTAACTGGACCTTTCTGTGACCCGACTGCAAGGTCCTTTCCAGAAATCACTGAACAACACCCAGTAGTTTTAGCTTTTTGTTTTACAAAAACTTTGTTTATGGTGGTCCGAAACGGGTACGTAGACCATTGTTATCAAAATTCTGATAGTATTAAGATTTTGTGTGCATGATTGAATTAATAGCATTATAAGATAATTTGTGGTCTATTATATGTTTCAATCTGTTTTAGATTAATGACTAATAATGTCTTTGTTGTCCAGATGTATCAGTATCTGGAATGTACTGTTGTATTAGTATCTGGAATGATACTGTTGTAAACTATGACAGTTCTTAAATGTGGCAATGAATACTAAGGAATATCACATATGAGTAACAGAAAAATTGGTCTTCATTAGGATTATGGAAGTATGATTATCCATAACATAGGAATACTTCACAGTAACGTTGTACTCTGAGGGTATTAAATATGTCCTGTAAGTTTATAAGGACAACCTCCTTAGGGACACTGAATGCAGTCTTAGCCCGAATTTAGCAGGATGACTTACACCAATATTTGTGGAGTGTGGAGTGACTGACGTATTCTAAAACTGTGCTGATTAATGAGAACTGTCGTCCTGGGACCCATTGCTCTGTTTTGTGTGAACTTAAGAGAGAAAATGTTATTGTAGGAGTTGTTGTTCTAGCCAGTATATTCAGACCTGGAAACATATAGCCAGAGAGTGAAGACTTATTGCAGATTTAATAGTCAAGCTGCGCCGACTATTAGACATTGATTTGAGTATCTAAAATCTGACATTATGCTTGGTTTAGGTAACCCTCTTTTGTGCTAGACGTAATATATATGGATGAAGGTGGATGAAGATTTTGTAGGAAATTAGTTTACTCTCCCATTACTTGTTATATTAACAAATGGAAGTACTGTACTTGCAATAACTATTGGTAGTAGATTTGGATTGTTATTTGTTTGGTTGTGAACCAGTATTGTAAGGGTGGTCACCTGATGCTTCTCAGAAATTCTTCTCTTGTGAGAACAGTGCAGTAGTTCTGGGAAATCTTTCTCTTGCAAGAAAACTGATGCTGGGAGAATAAAAGTAGAGTACTACATGGCAAAAAAACACAAAACTCTCAGTACCTGTATAATAAATGTATTATAATGCCACAAATAATACACCCGTGAATGAGTAACAGACATTCAGTAAAACAAATGTAAGGTGAAGCTGGGTAGGAAATTGTTAGACGATCAATCCCTTTTTGATGCGCTACCTATCTATGGAGGTTAGTCCTGTGTTTGAGACTCCTAACCGAGGCTCCACAGACTCTATTTGCTATCTATGGAGGTTGGCGCCCTTAATGACGATAAACTGGCGCCCCAATTCAACATATACTCTATACTCTGAAGTGCAGCTCAAACTAATGAGAAGGAGACCCTACCTTCATACAAAGGAGTGTTGGAAGCCCTCATCGAGTCCAAAGTCATATCCATTATTAACCCCATCACCCCCGAGCAATATTCAGTTTTCCATTTTTCGTTTTTTCCCTCCCCTTCTTCCAAGAGCCTTAACTTTTTTATTTTTCCGTCATTATAGACATATGATGGCTTGTTTTTCGTGGGACGCGTTTTACTTTCAGAAAAAATCATTTATTTTTACCATATAGTGTACTGCAAAAAAAATGCAATTATATGTTTGTTTTTCAGGTTTTTAGTCAACATGTTCACTCTATTGTAAAACTGACCTGTCAATATGATGCCTCGGGGCGGCACAAGTTCGTAGATACCAAACATGTAAACTTTTACTGTTATTTAACGGGTAAAAAAAAATCAAGTTTAAAAAAAAAAAAAAAAAAAAAAAGAATTGCGCTTTTGTCGCCATTTTCCGCCACCCGTAGCATTCTCATTTTTTGGGGATCTGGGGCTGTGTGATCACTTATTTTTTGCGTCTTGACCTGACATTTCTAATGATACCATTTTTGTGTAGATACTTTGTTTTGATCACACATTATCGCATTTTATTGCAGTGTTGCAGCGACCAAAAAAATTTAATTTTGGTATTTGGACGTTTTTTTCCGTTAGGTGGTTTACTGATCTGATTAATTGTTTTTATATTTTTATAGATCGTCTATTTCTAAAAGCGGCGATACCAAATATGTGTATTTTTTTCATTTTTTTAATAGTGTTATTTTGAATGGGGGAAAAGGAGGGTAATTTGTTTATTTTCATATTTTTTTTAACGTTTTTATTTTACATCATTAATCCAAACAATTTAAAATATCAAATATCAGTGCCGATATGTTGTGGTTATACGTTATACATTACTCATTTGGAAATCGGATCCTGAATAAATAATTTTCCAAATAGCCCCCTCCCCCCTACACCCCAAGCCAGGTATCACCCTCCTTCTTATCTACATGATGATCTCGTTCAGGAGATGCATAGTTTTAGTTTCCCCAGAGTACCCTGATAGTCGCTTATCAAGTAGCACTCTGCCTGTGTAAACAGGAGCATTTCTGTTCAATGAATTTACCCCATTTAGAGAAAAACTGCTCTGTTGGTTTGGTTTTGTCCCTTTCTGCTTCCAGTTTTTCCAGGTGTAGTAGCTGTTTAACCCTGTTCACCAGCTCATATATAGATGGGTTTTCGTTAGTGATCCAGTGCTTTAACATTCATTGTTTTGCTAAAAGTGCGATGTCATGGAGGAGTGACTTCTCCCCCTCTCCCCTTTTCCCTTGACATAATGGGAGATCCAGGGCATTGGTTCTGAGCCCCAGTCTTCGCCCCTGAGTCCCGTGCTGAGATTTTGTACTGCTTTCCAGAAAACTTGTATGGCACTACATTCCCCCAGGCCATGGAACATATCTGTGCGATCCGTCCCACATTTTGGACATTTCTGATTGTTTTCTGAGTTGGGCTGGCGGTGTGGGAGGTTAAAGCCATGTATTGCCCTGTGTATAATTCTGAATTGGGTGTCCCTCTAGCTCTCATTAATCACATTCTTCCTGAACACGCTCCAACCCTGCATAATGTTTCCCATAGCATCCGGATCTCCTAACTGTATCACCCAGGCTTTCGCACATGTTTGTTTGCCTGTCTGGGTCAACCATTCTCTCATAATATTATATACTCTTGATACAGTTAGGTTGGGCAGATTGCATTCAATCAACTCTTTGAATTAGCTTTTGCGCGATTCTCTAGAGACATCCTGCAGGTCTCGCAATATGAGGGCATTTAGTTGCAAGTATTGTAGGCTATGGAATGCATTAGGGTCATATTTCTCCGCCACGTCTCTCTCTGTCATCCATCTCCTCTGATCACTTTTGGAATAGTTTATTCTCGCTTCCTAGCCGGAAATTCAGATGGGCCCCGGGGCTTAAGTACTTGGACACCTTCCATGGTAGACCCACATTTTTCCGGATCGCTTTCCATGATGCTATTGTGTCCCTGCAAACTGTTGAATCCATATATTTGGGCTCAGGCTCGACAAGGGGGAGTGCAGCTCTGAGCCTAGGTCTCACCGCGTCCATTATCAGCTTGGCTTTTCTGATACTGGTCACTGTAGATCGGCCTTTTATGAAACCTGACTGGTGCAGGGTCATAACTCTCGGCAAGAATGCCGCCAACCTGTCTGCCAGGGTCTTGGAGATCAGTTTCAGATCGTGGTTGATGAGTGAGATTGCTCTGTAACTGGAAGGGTCCCCCTTATCTTTATCTCCTTTCAGTAGCAACTTTATATTGGCTGTGTTGGTGTGTTTAGGAATTCCTTTCCCTCCCATCCAATTGTTGAACATGCCCGCTAGCGTGAGGGAGATCTGGGAATTTAGAATCTTATAGAATTTGCTGACAAATCCATCCTGCCCCGGGGCTTTCCTTAGCCCTTTGATGGCTGCTGTCACTTCCTCTACCGAGATCTCTGCATTCAGGAACTCTAGTTCCTGGTCGCAGAGTCTTGGCATCTTCGCCCTACTTAGCCACTCCTCTCCCCCGCCCCCACATCATTGCTCTGGTCCCCCCGTATAGCCCTCAATAGAATTCCCCTAGTATCTCATTTATTTTCCTCGGGTCAGCCATCTGGCCTACTCTCTTCCTGTTCAGTCTCCGGATTAGCGTAGGTTGATGACGTCCTCTAGCTAAGTTGGCCAGCATCTTCCCCGCTTTGTACCCATACCTGTGAAGAGCCACCTTTATCTGCGACCTAAAAAGTTGTTCTTTCCTGTCAGCCCACCAGTTAAAGTTGGCTTTTGCTTCCTGCCATCTCTTTTTTATTGAGGTGGAGCGGTCCATCGAAAACACTGTGTATGCCGCTCTGAGTTGCTTGCTGGCTTTAGTGTACTGGTCATTCGTCCTCCTTTTCATTGTGGCCGTGTAGTCCAATAGGCGTCCCCATAAAACCGCTTTGGCCATCTCCCAGAATAGCGAGTGACTATGGTCATGTTCATTGTTCGTCACCCTATGGTCTTCCCGCCACTCCCTCAGTATCCTCTGGAAGTTCTCATCCTTAGTCAGAAAAGTCGGGAATCTCCAGATGATGTCTGTCCCCTTTGGGATGTTATCTCGTATCTCCACGCTCACTAGGCTATGATTGGAGATCACTATGTCTTCTATCGCACTCTCGCGTGCTTTCTGTATCAGGTTCACAGACATCCAGATTTGATCGATACGCAACCAACTGCTATGTGGGTTAGAGAAATGAGTGTATTCCCAAACATTCAGATGGTGCAATTGCTAAATGTCTTTAAAACAGCCTCCCTCGCCCTCTGACGTCGTAGTGCCCACTCCCTCCCGTGTGCTGTCTTCTTCCCAGCAGGGGACCCAATTAAAGTCTCCACCCACCACCTTAAAGGGTTCTGTATCTTTCAGTATATTTGACAACAGTTTCCTAAAAAAGGGGTCTTGGTTCGCATGGGGGGCATATACGTTGCGTACATTCAGCCTTCCCAAGGGACCTATGTGTGGCGCCCCGCAACGAGTGCGTCACAAGAGGGTATTGCAGCCATAAATGCAGCCGCAATATTCTCTGACTCAGCAATGATCCGGTTAACATAGAAATCCAACCCAACATGCATCACCTAGAACAGAGGGCCAATCATAGGTCCTGGTGGGTGGAGTGTTAGGTAAGTGTAGTAGAACACACACAATAGTCTAGAGCAAAACCTAGAACACTAGAGAATAGAACAGAGTTTGAGGACTTGAACTTGGAGAGGAGCGGGGGCTCCGCACCCCGTGCGGGCCCCTGGGCCGTCACCGGTCGGGTGTCAGCACCTGAGGCCTTAACTACCGGGATTGGGCATTATCTACACGGGTTCCCAAAAGACTCCCGTGCCCAAAACTCACAGCCGGTTCACTGGTACCGAAGCTGGCAGCAGTTCACCTCTGCTACGCGAACCAGAAAGCGTGGAGGAGCAGCTTTACAGGAGCACCCCACCACCAGCCAACTTCCAGTCGTCTAACCAGCGGTGTACCCACTGAGGGATCCAAGGCTCCCCAAAACATCCAGAACGTACATCATGGATAGGGCATTGAAGCAGCCTCCCCGTACCCGACCTGGTATTCCTGGGCGACACTGGCAACCAATTAGCTAGAATGGAGGAACACTACGGATTTCTAAGGGACACCATCACTGCTGAGTCCACCCGGTCTACTACTCAACTACTGTATGCCATGTACTGCCTGCTGGTTACAGTAAAGACCCGTTGCAGAGACTTTCTGAGTCCGTGCTTCCTTATGAACTGTCCGTCCGCACTACAAGGTAACCGCAGCTGCCGCACAACATCTTAAGCAGCTCCAGCCTCCGGGGATCACCGCTCAGCCTGTGGGGAGCGTAACATCTTGCTGCTATCCATCCCCCGGGGGCTCCGCAGCGTCGGTAGTCCTTACCGAAACTCCTCATAGGTGGCGTCACGAATAAATTAAAAACCCCTTTAATCTGATCCACCAAGACGTCTTCAACACTTTTGATCTGCACTACACCGGGCCCCACTACCGGTAGGCGCGGTCCACCCGTGACAAGGAGGAAGGAAGCATCGCCTGTCTAAATCGGAGTCCCGGCCACGGTGAGTCAGAAAATGGCGTCACGAACAGGATACGAGCAGGCCCGTTACCCAACGGGTATAATGTGCTTAAAATGGACTTTATTGTCTACAATTTGGACTTTGTTCGTCCCTAAAAGAACTTTCCCGCCTTTTCACCATTGGGCCAAGATGGCACCCAAGATGGCGTTCCCGCCACAAGAATCCGCCACGTGTAAGCCCAGGAGTGAGTCAACCCCCCCCTCATCGTGGGAGGGCTAAAGACAAAAGGCGCCAAACTCTTTGTCCGCCCTGATTGCTCGAATCAACCATGGGGCGGACCCCAAAGACTTTTCCCATCATTGGACTACAAAAGCCCAGAGGAAATGGGAGTGTCAGACAGACCTTCTTCACCAGCTCTACCAGAACGCTTACCGGTTGAACGGGTGTGGTTTCCCTCCATGAAGAGAATGGCCAGCATGAGACTCCAAGACCTAATGCGGGAGGTCGAGGCGGAGGCCAGAGCAGCCATAGGCCAACCGGGTCCGGGTCCTGACCTTACCATAGACGGCAGCCCCGACTTCTGGCTAGAGGCTCTACAAGACCTCCGGGTGCGACTACTTGAGAGTGTGGAGTGGACGATTCGCAGCTGGAGTGCGACCCTAGGCAGAAGACTCCATCATGCGATGCAGCAGAGCCGACCGGGTACAGCTTCTCCAAGCCCAGACGACATCGCCAGCTTTTCAACCACCTCACCGTCGCCCACCACCTGTCCTGCTTCGTCACCGGAGCCCATAGAGTGCATCATTCCTGTGAGGACCACAGCTCGACCCGTTCCAGCGGTTGAAACTGCAGCCGACCTTGTTCCAGAGCCGGAGCTTCCAATACGCTCCCATGAAGAAGCCGACACATACCTGGTTCCACCTGCGGAACCCGCGACTAGTTTCCACACTACAGAGACTGTCGCCTGTTTCTCCCTGAACCGGAGGCCTCCTCTGCAAATACCGAGGCCTACCTGGTGACCGGGATCGAAACACCACTTCCCGCTGCTACAGAAGAAGAGGCAGGCAGCCTGGAAGTCCTGCACAACGACCCCGAGGAGAACTTTACAGCACAGCCACCCACCGATCCAGAGGATTCCATTCCATCGTCTTCGTCAGCCGAGCAGCCCGACGTAGTCATCGAAGGAGAGGTCGAGGAGGATGACGACGAGACCTACAGTCCAGCTGAGGATCTCTACACCGGGTTTGCCTGGGGAGACACAAAGAATCCTTCTGCCGGGCGAACAGCTCGGGTGCACTGGTCGGGTGCCGCCGCAACAGCATCTTCTCCGGTTCCGTTGAACCGGGCTCCACTCCAGACTGCCCACCAAGCTCGAGCGGTTCAACAACCATCACGCCGTAGTGACTTTATCCACACGCCGCACCACTCCGACGAAGAGGTACGTCGTATCCGGAGAGACGAGTGGCACACTCGACTGCAAGCCAACATGCAGGCTCGCGCCGAGGCCCGCCGCCAATCTCCATTGCCTGAACAATTCCGTAAAACCGGGCGGGTAAGCACCTTTAACTTGTCCACCGGGTGGGGATTTGTAAGGGAGGAGGGTGTGAGTACCGAAGTATTTGTGGGGCGCCATGATGTGGAATCGCACCTACCGTGAGGTCATCCAAACCGAGACTTGTATAGAGGGGACATAGTCACCTATGAGCGACATGTATGCTGTGACGGGTGGTTCGCTATACGAGTCCGGAACACTGCCCTCCATAAGTGACTGTTGTTGTTTGAACTTTTCTACTAAAGAGACTTCTTCCTGTTTGCGAAGTAACACCGCGACTTGGCGGCTACAGCCTGAACTTTTATTCTAAGGACAGCCTACCGCCCGCCGGGTCCGCGCAATGTGTTAACCTGTTTATTTACCTCACTTTTATGCATACAATGACTTGTCATTAATAAAAGTGTATTACCTGTTATAAAATATAAAAACCTCTGTAATGTGGGTAGTGTGACGCTTGGGGACAAGCGTATTCAACCAAGGGGGAGTGTGGCGCCCCGCAACGAGTGCGTCACAAGAGGGTATTGCAGCCATAAATGCAGCCGCAATATTCTCTGACTCAGCAATGATCCGGTTAACATAGAAATCCAACCCAACATGCATCACCTAGAACAGAGGGCCAATCATAGGTCTTGGTGGGTGGAGTGTTAGGTAAGTGTAGTAGAACACACACAATAGTCTAGAGCAAAACCTAGAACACTAGAGAATAGAACAGAGTTTGAGGACTTGAACTTGGAGAGGAGCGGGGGCTCCGCACCCCGTGCGGGCCCCTGGGCCGTCACCGGTCGGGTGTCAGCACCTGAGGCCTTAACTACCGGGACTGGGCATTATCTACACGGGTTCCCAAAAGACTCCCGTGCCCAAAACTCACAGCCGGTTCACTGGTACCGAAGCTGGCAGCAGTTCACCTCTGCTACGCGAACCAGAAAGCGTGGAGGAGCAGCTTTACAGGAGCACCCCACCACCAGCCAACTTCCAGTCGTCTAACCAGCGGTGTACCCACTGAGGGATCCAAGGCTCCCCAAAACATCCAGAACGTACATCATGGATAGGGCATTGAAGCAGCCTCCCCGTACCCGACCTGGTATTCCTGGGCGACACTGGCAACCAATTAGTTAGAATGGAGGAACACTACGGATTTCTAAGGGACACCATCACTGCTGAGTCCACCCGGTCTACTACTCAACTACTGTATGCCATGTACTGCCTGCTGGTTACAGTAAAGACCCGTTGCAGAGACTTTCTGTGTCCGTGCTTCCTTATGAACTGTCCGTCCGCACTACAAGGTAACCGCAGCTGCCGCACAACATCTTAAGCAGCTCCAGCCTCCGGGGATCACCGCTCATCCTGTGGGGAGCGTAACATCTTGCTGCTATCCATCCCCCGGGGGCTCCGCAGCGTCGGTAGTCCTTACCGAAACTACTCATAGGTGGCGTCACGAATAAATTAAAAACCCCTTTAATCTGTTCCACCAAGACGTCTTCAACACTTTTGATCTGCACTACACCGGGCCCCACTACCGGCAGGCGCGGTCCACCCGTGACAAGGAGGAAGGAAGCATCGCCTGTCTAAACCGGAGTCCCGGCCACGGTGAGTCATATGATCACGAGGTGTTGCCATCTCCCCTCACAATCGTGCTCTTCTAGCATCACCGAGTGATTAAAGCTTCTGCTTATTAAGATCAGTGTGCCCACTTTTTGTCCCTGGGCCAGAGAGCTGTTCACCTTTCCCACTCATTGTGTGTTCATTCTGAAGTAGTCCTCCTTCAGCAGGCGTCTTTCCTGTAGAAGAGCTATGTCTGCCCCAGCCTCTTCAGGTATCGTAAGACCATGGATCTTTTCCCCAGTGACCTTAGCCCTTTGACATTCCGGGAAATCAGCTTAACCATGGTCCAATATAGATGCCCGCTCTCTAGTCGATCCCATCACTTTCCTGCAGTTTGCCAGATGTGCTACCTGGCTCCCCATAAGATGGCCCAACTCCCCTCCCTGGCTCCTTGAGCTTGAACTATAGTCCCAGCATCCAAGTATAAGTCATTCAAATATCTTCTCATGACTTCCCTCTTTTTGGCAGTCCCAATTTTCCTTTGTTCCCCTGCCATCGCTGTAGGTATGTCGTCGTCTAAGTCCTGTATCGGCCCCCTTGCTGACTCATCCCTCTAACCTCTTTTCCCCCTCTAACTGTCGTTGTTTGTGCTGTTTTTTTCTTTTTCAAAGAAAAAAAAAGGAGGAAGTGAGGGGAGAAACTGGGGGAGAAGGGGGGGAGAGGTAGAGGGGGAGGAAAGGAGAAGGAGGTGGGGAAAGAGAAAAAAAAAGGGGAAGGGGGAGCTCGTTCGCTTTGGGCAGCACCTTGTTTTCTAGTGTTCTCCCATGCTGTGCCTCTCTCTCCTCCGTTTGAGCTCTGCCAGTTCTCTCTCTGTGCCGCCGTCACTGGTGGATGGTCTCTTATCTCAGGGCGGTCGTCTCTGTGCCCTTTCCCTGTTTCATCCTTGTTTTTCTCCATCTCAGGTAGTAGCTGTGCTTACACCTCTTCGTGGTTCTTGAGGAATGCTGCGGATCCATCCAGTCGCCGCACTTTGAGGGTAGCAGCGTACAGGAGTTGGAAGTGCATCTTTTGGTGGTGAACCTTGCTGAAGGCTTTTCTCCTCCACGTCACCTCCGCTGAGTAGCCGCTGAACAATAGGAGCTTGTAAGCTTTGACTTGCAGTGGCTGCCTCGTTTCACAGTAAGCTTGTAGTATCTCCTCCTTGCTCTTGTAGTCTAGGTATTTCATGATGACTTGTCTGGCGTGGATTGTCTGTCCCTGTTCTCCTCTTCTGGTTTTCTCTCTGGGGTCAGTTTGCTCTCTCTGTGGGCCAACCCTGTGTGTTCTCTCCACCCTGCAGCTGCGGTCCAGGCCCAGTGCCCTTGGCAGATCATGTTCACATATGGCATCTAGTTGTCCGGGTGGTACTGATTCTGGTAGTCTCACTATCCTCAAATTATTCCACCTAGAGCGGTTTTCCGGGTCATCGGCCTTCTCCCTCATGTTTTAGTAGAGCTAAAATAAGTCCCGCATTTAATTATTCAGGGAGGCTAGTGTATCTTCTGCCTTTGATATCCTCTTTTCAGCCTCTCTAATTTTGCTTTCATGGCCCTCATAATTGGCCTCCAGCTTGGCTAGATCTTTCTGTATAGCCTTGTCAATGGTGCGTTTGATCTCCTCTGCCAGGTGTGCGGCTACTTCACTGGCCAGCTTTTCATAGTTTATATTACAGCTATGTGCTTATTGGTAGTTGTGCTTTCTGTATTTTGTGCTCCTTCCCCTCCTCATGCCTCTGTCTTCACAGCTGGTGTCCCTACTGGTGCTTCTTGTGTCACTTCTGGCCTTTATTATGGGGCCTTCAGCTCTTGTGGGCAACTGTCTTTGGGCCTGGTGGTTTGTAGTGTGGCAGTTTGCAGTGTGCAGTGCTGGCAGATCTGTGTGATTTGTGCCTCCTCCCCTACCTGCTTGTTTGTGGTCTGGGCCCTCTCCTGCCGCTTCCCCTACTTGCATCCAGGGCTGGGATCCCTCTCCCTCCCCCACTCCTTGCCCTGGTTCTCACTCTCCGTCATGTTGGCCATCGCTCCGGGCCTTTCCTGAGCCCGTTGGCAGTTTGTGGCACTTTCTGCCCCTCTTGCCTCACTCTGTGCTGCTGATATTGGTGCCACCGCCGCGGCCTCTGTGCTTCTCTCTTGGAGATCAGGAGTACTGGCCTCCACCGCCATGATGGGTCCCCGCGTGTGTGCCTGGAGCGGTTTCCCAGGCCATCCCCGGCACCTCCGCTCCTCAGGAGGTACCTCTCCATGCCCTCTGCATGCCGGCAGCGGTGAGTTGTGGTCCGGGGTCTCCCTGGGTGGCTGATATTGGATGATTTCGGTGGGACGGGGGTGGGGGGGGGGGTTGTGGGAGCTTCTCCCTCACTCGACCACCACCGCCAAAGCCGGAACCAGAAGTCTTTTTTTTTCCATATTTTTAAAAACATTTTTTTTATTTTTTCTTTATTTCACACTGTACCCTAGAGGGTCTCACTGCTGCACAGT
Source organism: Allobates femoralis (assembly GCA_033576535.1). Classification (NCBI taxonomy): domain Eukaryota; kingdom Metazoa; phylum Chordata; class Amphibia; order Anura; family Aromobatidae; genus Allobates; species Allobates femoralis. Next base: position 213,513,945 of record JARQOC010000004.1, read on the forward strand.
TCGATCGCTTGTATTATGTAGAGATGAGCTATAGCATGTCTCTACATAGCACAAATGATCACTGTCTGTGGATGCTGGCACTCGAAAAATGGCCCTGGCCATAATACCAACGATCGCTGAAACCAAAAGATCAATGTGGTAACCATGGTGAACACTGGGTTACTAAGCGCAGTGCTCTGCTTAGTTACCCGCTGTTTACCCTGGTTACCAAGCACAGCGTGCTGGTAACCACGGTAAACACTGGGTGCAGCGCTCTGCTTAGTTATCCGGTGTTTACAGTGGTTACCAGCGTGCTGTGCTTGGTAACCAGGGTAAACAGCGGGAAACTAAACAGAGTGCTGCGCTTAGTAACCCAGTGTTTACCATGGTTACCAGTGTTCTCTCGCTTACCCCAGCATAGCGGGACCTCCACATTGTGGAAAAGAATATTCTATACACTATGTCGAGGTCATTGCAGGGGTCGCAGATCGCTGGTGAGTCTGCCTGTGTGACAGCTCACCAGCGATCAGATAACAATGTCCCAGCGATCCCCATCATTGGTGGGGTCACTGGGACATTGTTATGTGTAAATCTACCCTTAGGAGTCTTCCAGTGTCCAAAGGTTTATTATCTCACCCCTTTGTCAGAGAAGGTCAGAGGCTCAAAGACAGTTAAGGATGCGAGCCTTCTATTGTCCAAAGATGTGTATTGCTGATTCTATGTTAATTATTTCAGTCACTATTGTTTGATGTTGAGGAGGGCAGACTAAATGTAACTAGCCTGAGTCTCTTTCTGTCCACATCATTTAGATGAACATTATCCAAGCAGATTGAAGTCTAGGCAATGAGAGCACAGTCTTAGTCCACCAATTGTGAAGTCCCCCAATGTTCTGAATTGAGTTTTCAGGGGTATATAAGAAGGTCTGTTCATTGACGAGGTGGGGAGATGCTACATCGTACCAATCTAGGATCTGTGGATCCGATTGGTAGGCCATAGGTTGGGATATTTTGGTCACCTGGCTACAGCAGAACCTTGTAATCCCTGGTGAGCCAGCTGAAGGGTGAGAAACTGTTGCCTGTTATATTCTGTGTTTTACTTGGTTATGTGTTATATGCCTCTAACTTTTGGGGATCCAATAAAGTGTTATTATTGTTGTTTCCTCACCCTGTGTTTTCTGAGTAGTGTTCCGCCCATGGGTAAGGAGCTCAGGCGTTCAGTTGGGATGATTTCTGGTTCATGCTGTGATTCTAAAGGCGGCCAGGCCAGCGGAAGAGAGCACCCACTGACCCCTGTGTCTCCTCAGGGGGTATATTATGGGGAGGGCTGCTGTGTTTGGGGGGGTTAATTTTGGTAAGTAATGACGTAAGGGGTATTGTGAGAGAAGCGGTGTAGGGAGTATATTATACGGAAGGGTAGTGTAGGTGATATATTATGAAGAGGAGGGTGTAGGGGGTATATTATGGGGAGGGTTGCTACAGTTGTGGCCAAAAGTATTGACACCCCTACAATTCTGTCAGATAATACTCAGTTTCTTCCTGAAAATTATTGCAATCACAAATTCTTTGGTATTATTATCTTCATTTAATTTGTCTTCAATGAAAAAAAACAAAAAGAATTGTCCTAAAGCCAAATTAGATACAATTACACACCAAACATAAAAAAGGGGGTGGACAATAGTATTGGCACTGTTAGAAAAATCGTGTGATGCTTTTTTAATTTGTGTAATTAACAGCACCTGTAACTTACCTGTGGCACCTAACAGGTGTTGTCAATAACTAAATCACACTTGCAGCCAGTTGAAATGGATTAAAGTTGACTCAACCTCTGTCCTGTGTCCTTGTGTGTACCACATTGAGGATGGAGAAAAGAAAGAACACCAAAGAACTGTCTGAGGACTTGAGTAACCAAATTGTGAGGAAGCATGAGCAATCTCAAGGTTACAAGTCCATCTCCAAAGACCTGAATGTTCCTGTGTCTACCGTGCGCAGTGTCATCAAGCAGTTTAAAGCCCATGGCACTGTGGCTAATCTCCCTAGATGTGGACGGAAAAGAAAACTTGACAAGAGATTTCAACGCAAGATTGTGCGGATGGTGGATAAAGAACATCGACTAACATCCAAACAAGTTTAAGCTGCCCTGCAGTCCGAGGGTACAACAGTGTCAACCCGTACTATCCGTCGGCGTCTGAATGAAAAGGGACTGTATGGTAGGAGACCCAGGAAGACCCCACTTCTTACCCCGAGACATAAAAAGCCAGGCTGGAGTTTGCCAAAACTTAAATGAGAAAGCCTAAAACGTTTTGGAAGAATGTTCTCTGGTCAGATGAGACAAAAGTAGAGCTTTTTGGACAAAGGCATCAACATAGAGTTTACAGGAGAAAATTAATCCTTGTAAATACCCCTTTTACTTCTGAGAACCCGGGACACAGTCCGGACTAAGACCGCCGTGATATCCCTATCCTCAGCAGTACCCTGGTCCGGTACCGAGTACCCCGTCCCAGTGGGCTCCACATCTGTGCACATCATGGAGCTGGGGACATAGTGTTACTCGGTCTGTGCACAGCACGGAGCTGGGGCCATGGTGTTGCACAGAGCTGGGGACAAGGTGGGACACTGTGCACAGCACCTCCTGCACCCAATCCTCCTCTCCTCTGTCCCTCCTGCTGCTCCTCTGTCCTCCTGCACCCCCCTTTTCCTCTCCTCTGTCTCTCCTGCTGCTCCTCTGTCCTCCTGCACCCCCATCCTCCTCTCCTCTGTCCTCCTGCACCCCCATCCTCCTCTCCTATGTCCTCCTGCACCCCCATCCTCCTCTCCTCTGTCCCTCCTGCTGCTCCTCTTCTCCTCTGTCCCTGTCCTTCTGCCCCTCTGTCCTCTTCTCCTTGGTCCCCCTGCTCCTCTGTCCTCCTGCACCCCATCCTCCTCTCCTCGGTCCTCCTGCACCCCTGTTCTCCTCTGTCCCTCATGCTGCTCCTCTTCTCCTCTGGCCCCCTGTTCCTGTCCTTCTGCCTCTCTGTCCTCTTTTCCTCCTTGGTCCTCCTGCTCCTCTGTCCCCTGCACCCAGTCCTCATCTCCTCGGTCCTCCTGCACCCGCATTCTCCTCTCCTCTGTCCCTCCTGCTGCTCCTCTTCTCCTCTGTCCCCCTGTTCCTGTCCTTCTGCCCCTCTGTCCTCTTCTTCTCGGTCCTCCTGCTCCTCTGTCCCCTGCAGTTTCCCCACACTTCGAATCTCGGGTCCTCACCTGGTGCTGGCTGCGGACTTTGGCCGGATGCAGAATGAGCAGCACCAGCACAGCAGCAGCAGGAGCTCCGCCGTCAGCCACACCATCTCCCAGTCTTTAGTGCCGTTCACTCGGGCTAGCTGCTCCCTTGTTCTCCGGGTCTATGGGGGGCCGGCTGGGTGGAGGAGCCGCCAGCACCATGGGACAGGAAGGAACAGAGCTGTACAGAACCCGCGCTTCTGGGTTTCATACAGCTCCCAGCAGCTTCCTGTCAGTGGTGATGGCTGTCAGCGCTGGGGCACAGGCAGCACATGCGGGCGGCAATGTAATGCCACCACCGCTCTCTGGACCGCACCGGTGACACCTCCTTCCCCCCCACAAAGACTCCGGTTTTCATATGGAGTCTGAGGGAGGGAAGTAAAAAATAAAATAAAATACAATAAAAAAATGCTCCTCTGGCGCCGCCCCCTAGATCTGCCGCCCTAGGCACCGGCACATGAGTGTTTTATTGGAAATACAGCCCTGTCCGGAGCAATCTGGTTACCGCATTCCGGTTTTAACAACAGATTTGGACACAAAAATGTGTCTGAAGGCAATTGCGGTTACCGCATCTGGATCTGGATGCGGTCACCGCAATTACCTTTCAAAGTGTAACCCCAGCCTAAATTTATGGACATCTGTGGTTTAATTTCTTTGCCAGTTTGGAATGGATGAGTTTATTTATATACCATATGTATACATACACCACAAAACAGCACTCTGAAAACATTATATACATGAATTTCAGTATTGCTACACTTGCAAAAATATGGGGTACTTTAGGTGCTTTGCACACATATCATTGTCTGTGTGCCTGTGTGCCAATGACAAGGTGAGTGCGACCTCTTTCAGATGACACCCTGTACAAATTACTTACCTTTGTGCTTAGGGCTCAAATTAACTGAAGAAGCATATGGTTTAGGTAAACTTTGAGTATAGACACTTTAACTCCAGAAGGAGCAGAGTTAACCTCATGCAGACCAACCCCTGGAAGCAACCAAAGGTAAATTATTAAGTGAGCGAGAATTACAAAGCAGCTAAACTTGTACAGCCATCTGCCACTTGCTTGGAAGGAAGGCAGAGAACTAACTTGGAAAGCTCCTGCTAATATCTATCTTTTATGAACATTTGCTTGCTCTTTTTGCGGATTTTACACTGCTCAATTATTTACATCTAAAAGAGTAATGCATTAGCTAGACATTCTAACTGAATTCTTGTAGAACCAACATAAATTATATGACATATTTCTATGGCTGTTCTCAATAAGGTTTCCTTTGCTATCATTCTTACGACAGATCTATCACCAAGATTTGATTGAACAGTAAACCCAAATGTGATGTACAGTTGGCATCATTGGGAAAGACGTTTTCCTGGACTAAAGATCCTTCCTAAGCGTCAAATAAGAATGCTTCAAATCATTTAAATACATGTTAGATTTTTTATAAAAGAATTAAAGTTGGTCAGTTAAGAAAACACATTTTTATACAACCTATTTAGAAGTTTTTCTAGCTTAACCATAAAAAAAAGGTTTCAAAGAGTCTGGACTTGCCCTTTCCTTCTTGACACAGAAAACCCATTTATTTGTATAAGCACTGTGTAATGCTTCATTTCCCCTGCGGTGGTGCTGCAGGGATATTGAACACTTGCACCAAATCACTGTGGGTCCCAGCAAAGGGCGCTTTGTGAATTATGACCTACTTTTGGTCAAAAGTCCTTCTAATAAGTAGAAATTGTTCACAGCAAATAACCCCTTAAGAAGAAGGAGCGCTGTATTTGTAGCAGCTACTGCACAGGTGGATTACACCAGTTTTGCTCAGTTGTTATTTTTTATTGGTCAGGTTTCAACTGTTCCTAGTAGACGGTCATTTAAAAGTTTGTACACTTTCGGGGAGATTGGGGTCCTTTAAAAGAGAAATAAGAGGAATTATTTCTGTGTCTAGAGTTTCACTTATTTTTTTGCTTTTTAACAAGAATCTCCGACAAATGGAAGGTAATATAACTGACTATCAGACTACACCGTTTTTTTGTAGTCTGTAATCAGAAAGATACATGATTCTGTATAGGAGCTGCAAACACAGGAGATAAAATATGTGCAGAATTATTTCATGGTTTATTTGAGATTGTTGTAACAATATAAACATTGTTTGCAAAGGTTGGCATAATCTATCTTGCGTTCAGAGGCATTGTATAAGCAGTTGTCTAGTCTAGGGAACAACCTTAAAAGAACCATGCCACCATGCTTTCCATTATAATCTAAAGCCACCACCTTTAACTGGTCTATTACCAGAGATCATCAACCTATAGATGCCCCCAACTCCCCTCATATCTCAAAAATTACCTTTATGAGTCTCCTGGGCTATATGCTAATCAGCATGATTTGGTCTGATGACCGTCAGTAGTCTGGGGTCTGTATTTCCTCTGTATTAAGAATTGCCGTTCCCCTGCCTTTATTAACGTGGATAACATGTTCTACATCATCCAAAGATTTCTGCAAAACTTTTGGCTGCAGGAGGGCAGAGAAAAGTGTGCAAGATTTGCTGTAATCTATAGGACACATCATCCACATTAATTAAGGCAGAAGGATGGCGATTCTGATGATATAGGAGCCGCAGAACCCAGACCACCAACACCCATCGAATCGGACCGTGCTGATCAGCATACAGCATAGTTGTCTTATGAAAGATATTTTATGGTATATACAGGGGAAATTGGGTGCTTATATACTGATGGACTGTGGTAATACACCAGTTAAAGATAATGACTTTCGTTTCTATTGTGAAAACCTTGTAATAGGTTTCTTTTAAGCTATGGCCTATGGTAAATGTCAGGGGTGACCAACCTGTGACTTGTGACTATCTGCCAGACTGGTGAATTAACATCAGGTCGAATGAAGCAAGGTGAGCAAGGTGCCCTGCCAATCTGGCACCTCAGTTGGCCAATGGGTCTGTTTGTGTGTGGAAGTCTGTGTGGGATGCAGGGCACACACTTGTACTTCTTGGTCTGCGTCCATCTCCTCATCCTCAACCACAGGGCCTGCCACACACACATTAAGAGACACCCAGGAGTTCTTGGGACAATTAACTTTACTGAAAAGTTTGATTTCATTATGTTGCCGCATAAAACATAAGCAGGGGTGAACCTAGCCTCTCTGCTGCCTGAGGCGAACTTTAAACGGCGCCTCCCCAAACACAAGGACATCAGCACCATCACACGCACATGCAAGAATCACATAGAAGAATCCAGAATAAGGATGATTAATGGCAATGACAGCTTGGCACAAGCTACAGTCACACAATGGTGGCTGCAGCCTTATAGCACAGGGGGCAGCACTGATTGCCACCTATTATCTATGGCAAACACCTACAAAACTCTGGGCAGCTCCAATGTGATCACTGCCTGGCACTGACTTGTCGGACATGTCACTATGCGGCACCGTCCACACATACAACGAACTGCAGTCTGAGCATCAACAAGCCGCCACTGCACTAAGCTGGTAAAATGGCGCGTCTTCCCCAACAGACCACGCCTCCTCCCAAAACACTTAGCCAATCACAAGCGTCGCACACGGGGCTGTCCGGAGCTAATACCCTGTCTTTTCCTGAAAATAAGACACTGTCTTATATCAATTTTTGCCTCCAAAGAAGCGCGATGTCTTATTTTCAGTGGACGTCTTATCTCCGTGAAGAATTCACATTTATTGATAAACAAAAAAATGAATATTTATTACATACTGTACAGTAATTGTCATCACAGACCAGCATAACCAAACTGTGTCATCCATCATCCATCTGCAGCCCATATCATTCCCAATGTCCTCCTGCAGCCTCCATCATCCTTCTCCAGCCTCCATCATCACCTAATGTCCCCCTGCAGCCTCCGTCATCCCCCAATGTCCCCCTGCAGCCCACATCATCCTTCTGCAGCCTCCATTATCACCCAATGTCCCCCTGCAATCCACATCATCCTTCTGCAGCCTCCATCATCCCCCAATATCCCCCTGCAGCCTCCATAATCCTTCTGCAGCTTACATCATCCACCAATGTCCCCCTGCAGCCTCCATCATTCATCTGCAGCCCCCATCATCACTCAATGTCCCCCTGCAGCCTCCGTCATCCCCCAATGTCCCCCTACAGCCCACATCATCCTTCTGCAGCCTCCATCATCACCCAATGTTCCCCTGCAGCCTCCATCATCACCCAATGTCCCCCTGCAGCCCACATCATCCTTCTGCAGCCTCCATCATCTCCCAATATCCCGTCATCCATCTGCAGCCCTCATCATCCCCCAATATCCCCCTGCAGCCTCCATCATCCATCTGCAGCCCCCATAATCTCCCAATATCCCAATCATCCATCTGCCAGCCCCTATCATCCCCCAATATCCCCCTGCAGCCTCCATAATCCTTCTGCAGCTTACATCATCCACCAATGTCCCCCTGCAGCCTTCATCATCACCCAATGTCCCCCTGCAGCCCACATCATCCTTCTGCAGCCCTTCATCTCCAATATCCCCGTCATCCATCTGCAGCCCCCATCATCCCCCATATCCCCCTACAGCCTCCATCATCCATCTGCAGCCTCGATAATCTCCCAAAATCCCAATGATCCATCTGCCAGCCCTCATCATCCCCCAATATCCCCCTGCAGCCTCCATAATCCTTCTGCAGCCTCCATCATCCATCTGCAGCCCCCATCATCACTCAATGTCCCCCTGCAGCCTCCGTCATCCCCCAATGTCCCCCTGCAGTCCACATAATCCTTCTGCAGCCTCCATCATCACCCAATGTCCCCCTGCAGCCTCCATCATAAATCTGTAGCCCCCATGATCCCCCAATGTCCCCCTGCAGCTTCCATCTTCCTTCTGCAGCCCTCATCTTCTCCCAATATCCCCATCATCCTTCTGCAGGATCCATCATTCCCCAATGTCCCCCCTGCAGCCCCCATCATCCATCTGTAGCCCCCATTATCCCCCAATGTCCCCATTATTCTTCTGCAGCCTCCATCATCCCCCAATATCCCGTGCAGACCCCATCATCTATCTGCAGCACCCAAAATCCACCAATGTCCCCCTGCAGCCCACATCATCTTTCTGCAGCACCCATCATCCCCCAATGTGGGAGCAGGAAGGAGGACAAGTGCCGAATAACCGGCGGGAGAATTGATCTTTCATTGCCCCCATAAAGTATGATGCCACCAAAAGTGTCCCCCAAACACTATGATCCCCCCACAGTGAATTCCTCCACAGGACCCTCCACACGTACCATACGGTACCCCCCAACTACTCTGGCACAGTATGATCCCCAACTGTGACCCCCTCACAGCCCTCCATATAGTATAATGGTCCCTAAACCTCTTCACACTGTATAATAGACCCAAACGCAGCCCTCAAATAGCCCCCCATAAAGTATAAAGGCTCCATCATAGCCCTGCAAGTATTATCCTGCCCCCACAGAGCCCTCCAAATATTGTAATGACTTCCATAAAGTATAATTGGCTCCATATATTATAATACATGCACCCCCATAGCCCTCCATATAATATAATGCAACCCCATAGATAATGCACCCCATAATTTTCCATATATTATAATGCACCCCCATAGTCCTCCATATATTACAATGCACCCCATAAACCTACAAATATTATAAAGCACTGCCATAGCCCTCCATATAATATAATGCACCATGCATAGTCCTCCAAATGCTATAAAGCATCCCTCATAGTCCTCCATATAGTATAATGCACACCATACCCCTCCATATACCATACAGCACCCCCATGTACAATATAGCAATCCATATATAGCACCGCCCATATACATCACAGGAGCCCCATATACAGCACCCCCATAAACAGCACAGTACCATCATAAACTGCACAGTACTCCCATATATAGCACAGAAGCCCAATATACAGTACAACATCCCCATAAACAGCACAGTACCCCCATATACAGCACCCCCATATACGGCACAGCACCCCCATATACGCCACAGCACCCCCATATAAAGCACAGCACCACCATATACAGCACCCCAGCCCCATGTACAGCAGCCCCACATACAGCAGAGCCCCCATATACAGCAGAGCCCCCCATATACAGCACTCCTGCCCCATAAACAGCACCCCCACATACAGCAGAGACCCCCCATATACAGCAGAACCCCCATATACAGAGCTCCCCCATATACAGCAGAGCCCCCATATACAGCAGAGCTCACCCATATACAGCACCCCCATATACAGCACCTCAGCCCCATATACAGCAGAGCCCCCCCATATACAGTACCCCAGCCCCATATACAGCACCCCTACATACAGCAGAGCCCCCCCATATACAGCAGAGCCCCCCATATACAGCACCTGGAGTCCCGATGAACACAGGGTCACTTGATGCAGAGGTAGAATTAGGGCTGGGCGATTTTGGGAAAAAGCTAAATCTCGATTTTATTTAAACCTATGGACGATTTTCGATTTAAATCTCGATTTTTTTCTATTTTTTTATATATATTATAGAATATATAAGGAGGGTGAGGGGATATAGGACCCAGCAGGTATAGAATATATAAGGAGGGGGGGAGGATACAGGACCCAGGTATATAATCTATAAGGAGGGGGAGGGATATAGGACCAGTCACCCAGGTATTATATAATCTGTAAGGAGGGGGAGAGAGATATAGGACCCAGGTATAGAATATATAGGGAGGAGGATGGAATATAGGACCCAGCACCAGGTATATAATATATAAGGAAGGGAAGAGATATAGGACACAGCAGGTATAGAATATATAAGGAGGGGGAGGGATATAGGACACAGGTATATAATATATAGGGAGGAGGATGGAATATAGGACCCGGTCCCCAGGTATAGAATATATAGGGAGGAGGATGGGATATAGGACACAGATATAGAATATATAGGGAGGAGGATGGGATATAGGACACACAGGTATAGAATATATGAAGGGATATAGGACACAGACACAGGTATATAATATATAGGGAGGGGAGGGGGATGGGATATAGAACACCGGTATAAAAAAGGAGGGGGATGGGATATAGAACACAGCAGGTATATTGTATATAGCGGAGGGAGGGCTATATATGGACAGAGCTCGGTTTATACACAGATTACACACACACACAACAGGATGCCTCCGCTGTGTTGTCCCCTCAGTAGCGCTGTCCCCCCCTCCGTGACCCCCCAGTTCTTACCGCCACCCGGTGTCTCCGCCTCACACTGCATAGCTCGCCGCTGCCTGCGAGATCGCGCCGGCCGAACATACCAAATGTCACGAGATTCCTTGTTAGCCCCGCTCACTGCGCGAACACGCATTAACTCTTAGCCGCCCGGATCTTCTGAGCAGCGCTCCGGACGCCATTTTTAATCGAATTTAACGATTTGGCATAAATCCAAATCGTGGCCACAGCAGGGGGGCGAATTAATCGAATTAATTCGATTAATCGCCCAGCCCTAGGTAGAATGACTGCTGGATTGACCAATCTTCACACTCCCTGGCTGGAGAGGGCGGACGCTGAGGAGGCAGAGCCAATTGCTGCTGTATTGAAAGGAAAAGTAGCCAGGAGCCTCCTCCCTCCCCAGTCCCGACCGCAGCTGCTCCACACAATCACTGACAACACACACAGGATTGCAGGAGCACGACAGCATGTAATCTGACTGCAGGGGGGCAGCACCGCTCTGCCGCCCCCTGTCTTCAGGAACACATCACCGCCTGAGCAGAGTGCTCATATTGGCTCATTGATTATTATTATTATTATTATTTATATAGCGCCATTATAGTCCATGGCACTTTACATGCTAAACGTTATATACAATATTATGTTGCACTCAGTCCTGTCAATGAAGGTGTTAACTAAACACAATTCTATTTCAAATATCAATAGTTGCACTCGACAAAGACTTATCGGCTCATCGACTAATGGTGGGTTTACACGCTTCAATATCGTTGCGATATCCAACTCAATGGCGCGGGAGCGCGCAATTAGTGCACGTTTCTCCCGCATTGCATCGGAGGTTTACACGCTGCGATATCCGAATACAACGTCCATGCGATGTCTACGCCCCCCAACCCAGGATCGCACACTTAACATGGGAGTGAATGGGTGACGTTTCAAATCGCATCGTAGTTGTGCGTTTACACAGCACGATCCGACTCCAATCTTCCTTCAATATCGGGGCATTGAATAGCACGCTCATTCAATCCCCGATATCGCATTGACATCGTTCCTGCATCGTATTGGACGTTCACACCATACAACGCAGGCACGTTGTCGGCTCCAACTATTGAACCACGTGACTTTTCATTGAAATCGTACTACGATATCGCAACGTGTAAACCCGCCATAATACCAGAGAATAATAAATTTGCAGTCTTATAGCTAAAGACAGGTGCTTTGAATATGTAATCGGTGCCATGGGAAAAGAGGTTAACCCCTTAGGCGTGCTAGAGACTGATAAAAGAGGGCAACAGCTTATATCTGACAACTGGAGTGAGGAAAGGTGCTATCATACGGGTGCTGAACCCATGTCATACATATACAATATTATGCTGCACTCAGTACTGTCAATAAAGGTGCTAACTAAACACAATTCTATTTCAAATATCAATAGTTGCACTCAACACAGACTTATTTCTAAATAGAAAAAAATTGAAAAATTAAAAAGTAGAGATACATAGTATCATGGAAATGGCCAAATCGATAATTCACCCAGTTGCCACGCTGAGGCGGTCTCCGTTAACTGGGTCCTAACACTAATGTAACTGCCTGGTGTCTTTCTGGGCTTTTCCTCATCGGCTGATACCAGAGAATGATGCTGCACTCAGTCCTGTCCAAGGCACCGATTACATATTAAAAGCACCTGTCTTTAGCTATAAGACTGCAAATTCATCATTCTCTGGTATCAGCCGATGAGGAAAAGCCCAGAAAGACACAAGGCAGTTACATTAGTGGTATATTTCATAGTGTCCTCTCCTGTTATGTAAAGCATGGTGCCTTACACATCGGATTCTCTTGTTATTTATAGCGCCCTGTGTTTATTTCATAATGTCCTCTCTTGTTATATAAAGCACCGTCCCTTACACATCGGATTTTCTTGTTATTTATAGCGCCCTGTATTTATTTCATAGTGTCCTCTCTTGTTATGTAAAGTACCGTCCCTTACACATCAGATTCTCTTGTTATTTATTGCACCCTGTATTTATTTCATAGGGTCCTCTCTTGTTATATAAAGCACCGTCCCTTACACATTGGATTCTCTTGTTATTTATAGCACCCTGTATTTATTTCATAATGTCCTCTCTTGTTATGTAAAGCACCGTCCCTTACACATCGGATTCTCTTGTTATTTAAAGCGCCCTGTATTTATTTCATAGCGTCCTCTCTTGTTATATAAAGCACCGTCACTTAGGCCCCTTTCACATCAGCGTTTTTTTCAAATCGCGGCAGATGCGGTGAAAAAACCGCATCTGCCGCGATTACCGCATACCGGCTGCACTTGCAGCACGGTTGCGGCGCGGTTGCGGCAAGCCCCATACAATGTATAGGTGGGCTTGCGGCAGGTGCGGCAAGTGTGGTTTTGGCACAGTCCCATACACATCGGATTCTCTTGTTATTTATAGTGCCCTGTATTTATTTCATAGTGTCCTCTCTTGTTATATAAAGCACCGTCACTTAGGCCCCTTTCACACCAGCGTTTTTTTCAAATCGCGGCAGATGCGGTGAAAAAACCGCATCTGCCGCGATTACCGCATACCGGCTGCACTTGCGGCACGGTTGCGGCGCAGTTGCGGCAAGCCCCATACAATGTATAGGTGGGCTTGTGGCAGGTGCGGCAAGTGTGGTTTTGGCACAGTCCCTTACACATCGGATTCTCTTGTTATTTATAGTGCCCTGTATTTATTTCATAGTGTCCTCTCTTTTTAGATATAAAATGACATGACTGCTGATGGAACATGGTGACGCTTCTCTTTTAACAGAGGATCTGATGGACTGATGTTCTGGTCAAATGCTTCTCCGTCAGCATTCATTATGTATCTAACAAGTGAGGACAACGTAAAAGAGAGGGAGCTGTGAATAATAAAAATAACAAGAATATGCTATGTAAGGGACGGTGCTATACTTAAAGAAAGGACACTACATAGTAATGGACTGCTCAATACATTACTAGAGGGAATGCTAATAAGGGACAGTGTTATACACAATAAAAGAGGAATCTATGTAATTAATGACAACAGGTGTGTGCACACTAAATACCGATGTACGGTTCAATATGCATTCCTGTATTTCGTGTGCAGTGTCAGTGTGATGACTGATGTTATTTTTGGACAGCACACAGACACATTGAGTATTTCCTATACCTCATAATCAGATCAGAATGCACATTCTTTGAGTTTCACTGATATCATTCTCTGATCCATAATTTTCACAGATATTTGAATGCATCTATGAAAATCCGAGTCTGTATATGTCTGATAAGAAAAAATCTGGCTGCACACGGACATGTTACACGAACGTGAAAATCTGGCCCTAGGAAATTAACAAGCAGTATAAGGCTAGGGTCACACCTGCGGTTTTTTTATCCATCCGGATCAGGTTTTTAGCATTAGAAATGCTCAAAACCGGATCCGGATCTGCAGCCCATAGGCTTCCATTGTAAAACTGGATTGCACTATTTGCAATCCGGTTACCTGATCTGGTTATGCAGCCTGCGGTAAAAATCATGCAGGCTCCATTTTTGCGACCGGTTGCAAAACCGGATCCATTTTTTTTTTAACATAGGACCCTATGGGAACCGGATCCAGTACGAAAGGTACATAACCGGATACGGTTTTTAAAACTGCAAAAATCCTTATTCCAAAACCAGATGCATTAATGCATTCAGGTCCGGAATGAGGGATGCAATTTTACAAATAAAATTAAGTATGAAGGCACAGTCCAATACCGGATCCGGTAATGGATCCGGTTACTGGATTGTGCCTTCCAAGTGTGACCCTATCCTTACTCATACAGTACAGGATGAATATTTCTATTCAGTAACTTACCACTGATGTCTCATATGATCAGTTTTCTGTTTTTTCTTCTCCATCTGGTCTGACCTTCATGTTCACATCTTCCAGCCACGACTCATCTTCTCACACTGATCACTGCAGACCTGAAAATAACAAGGTCACATATATTGTATACATACATTTGCAACCAGAATAAAAAATCCCTCACACTATATAATATATAATTGGCCACATGCCATACACAATTCCAATTCCAATTTCATCCATTCAGTCGTGTCTAACTATTGGATACCATGTGAACAATTTTACCCCAAGCTTCTCTGTTTGTCACAGCATCTTTCATTTCTCTGATGTTCATTCCTGTGTCTGCCATAATGGTGTCCAGCCAATGGATCTTAGGTCTTCCCCAAACTCTATTGTTATTGACTATACCAAGTATCATGTCCTTCTCGAGGGAATTTGCTCTCATCACATGGCCGAACTAAGACAGTTTCTGGTTCATGACTTTTGCTACCAGGGACGTCTGTGGATTGACACTTTCCAGAACAGCCTTAAGCTAGGGTCACACATAAGCCCTTGGTCCGTTTTTGGCATCAGTTTTTGCATTTTTTTTTCTAAGTCCAAAAACTGCTGCAAAAACGGATTATATGTAATGTAACTGAAGCAGCGTCTCCCTGTCCGCTCAGCTTAAGTGGACGCCAGGCAGCCTGATGTGTGAACTGGTTTCCACGATCAACATCGGGTAACCAGGGGCTGCATCACTAGGAAGCGGCGGAGAAGACGGTTCTCTGCTTCACTGAGAAAATCTAAGTATTTAGCGGAGTCACGCTAAAAGCTGCCAACGCAGCTGTGTGACCCTGGCCTACCTTTGATCACCCTTTGTCAAGGTCCACGTCTCGCACCACTACAATGCAATTGGGAATGCAATGGCTGTGACCAATCATTGCTTGGTGGTGATCGAGATGTCCTTACACTTGCTGCATGTTCAGTCATAGATGCACGATCCATAGCAAGATTAGAGCTGTAGAGCTGCTGTTACAATCAATGATGGACCCTAGGAAGATGAAACCATCTACCATTTTTATTTCTTCATTGTCAATCTTCAAATTCACTTTTTCCCTGGCGGTAGTCATTATCGTGGTCTTCACTTTCAGATGGAAACCAAACTTTTTGTTTCTTCACTGAGCTTTATGGTGGGTTTACACACACCAATTTATCTGTTCAATCTCTGAACCAATCTCTGGTTGCAGTGAAATCATGGATACATTGCTCCATTTTGTGGCTGTGTACAACATAGAGCAATGTATCCATGATTTCACTGCAACCAGAGATTGGTTCAGAGATTGAACAGATAAATTGGTGTGTGTAAACCCACCATTAAGGTCAACTTCCTCAGATCTATCCTATTTTCGGCCAAAAGGGTGGTGTCATCTGCGTATCTCAGTTTGTTAATGAGTCTTCTACCTATCCTCACACCAACTGATGTTTCATTCAAGTCGAGTTCACCATTCACAATATGAAGTGATAAATAAGCCAGCATTGTGCCCCCCATTAACTATAATCTCTGCCACCCAATAAATATAAATTAGACAGTTTATATCAGTTTATCAGAGTCTGTGACTCTCCCCCCCCCATTAATTCTAAGGCTATGTGCACAGGGTGCATTTTTGTAGCAGAAAATATGCAGTGATTTACACTACAAGCAAATGGAATGAGCTCCCTACATCTCATACACACGTTGCTTATTTTATGCCTTCCAGATTTGCAGCAGATTCAGATCTGCATCATGTCAATTCTTGCAGTTTTTTTGCAGCGTATTCACTCCTACTAATGAAAAGAAGTCCAAATAATTCTGGTCCGTGCAAGGAGACTGAAATCCAGGAACAACAGGTATATACAGAGGAGAAACTCCAGAAATTCGTCCTGAAAATGTAAGTAAAATCAATTTCTATATTCCATCTCATTAAAATATACCATAAAGTGCAAAAGGTTATAAGGATATGATGTACTGTACATATCACAAGGTATGTGTACCAAGTGGGGAAAATAAGTATTTGATACAGTGACTATTTCGCAAGTTTTCTCACCTTCAAAGAATAGACAGGTCTGCATTTTTTAGGTACATTTCAACTGTGAGAGAATTTTAACAAAAAATCCAGAAAATCACATTGTGTGATTTTTCAATAATTAAATTGCATTTTATTACATGAAAAAAGCATTTGATCATTTATCAACCAGTAAGAATTTTTGCTTTCATAGACATGTTAGTTTTTCTTGTAAGAAACATAAATCTTCCTTGGTCTGGGGCTCCATGCATGATCTCGCCTCGTGGGGAATGATGATTCTGAGAAACGTCAGGAATCAGCCCAAAACTACACAGGAGGACCTGGTCAATGACCTGATGAGAGCTGAGACCACAGTCTCAAAGATTACCATTAGTAGCATACATGGTTTAAAATTCTCCAGGGCATGCAAGATCCCCCTGCTCACGCCAGCACATGTCCAGACCCATTTCAAGTTCACCAATGACCATCCGGATGATCCAGAGGATGCATGGGAGAAGGTCATGTGGTCAGATGAGATCAAATTAGAACTGTTTTGGGCCAACTTCACTCAGCATGTTTGCAGGAAGTAAAAGAATGAGTACAACCCCAAGAACACTGTCCCAATTCTGAAGCATGAAGGTGGAAACATACTTTGGAGCTGCTTTTCTTCAGGACAGGATGAGTGCACCACATTGAAGGGAGGATTAATGGGGTCATGTATCGCGGGATTTTGGCCAACAACTTCCTTCAATCAGTAATATCTTTGAAGATGGGTTATGGTTAGGTCTTACAGCATGACATTGACCAGAATCACACAGCCAAGTTAGAGAAGGAGTGGCTCTGTAAGAAGCATGTCAAGGTCATGGAGTGGCCTACCCAGTCTCCAGACCTGAACCCAATAGATAATTTTTGGAGGAAGCTGAAACACCTAGTGATAGTCCCAAAACCTGAAAGAGCTGGAGAGGATCTGTATGGAGTAGTGGCCCAAAATCCCTGCTGCTGTGTGTGAAAACTTGGTCATGACCTACAGGAAATGTCTGAACTCTGTAATTGCAAACAATGGTTTGTGTAGCAAATATTAAGTTTTGTTTTTCTGTTGTATCAAATACTTATTTCATGCAATAAAATGCAAATTAATTATGTAAAAATAATACATTGTGATTTTCCGGATTTTT
>JARQOC010000004.1:213531526-213625946 GCA_033576535.1 Allobates femoralis
CGCGGTGAGACCTAGGCTCAGAGCTGCACTCCCCCTTGTCGACCTGACCCCAAATAAAAGGATTGGGGAACAGTTTGCAGGGACACAATAGCATCATGGAAAGCGATCCGGAAAAATGGGGGTCTACCAGGAAGGTGTCCAATTATTTAAAACCCCCGGGGGCCCATCTGAATTTCCCGGGCCCTAGGAAGCGAAAAATAAACTTTTCCCAAAAAGTGATGAGGGGAAAGATGGATGACAGAGAGAGACGTGGCGGAGAAATAGACCCTAGTGCATTCCATAGCCTACAAACTTGCAATAAATGCCCTCATATTGCGACCAGGAACTAGAGTTCCTGAATGCAGAGATCTCCGTAGAGGAAGTGACAGCAGCCATCAAAGGGCTAAGGAAAGCCCCGGGCATGATGGATTTGTCAGCAAATTCTATAAGATTCTAAATTCCCAGATCTCCCTCACGCTAGCGGGCATGTTCAACAATTGGATGGGAGGGAAAGGAATTCCTAAACACACCAACACATCCAATATAAAGTTGCTACTGAAAGGAGATAAAGATAAGGTGGACCCTTCCAGTTACAGAGCAATCTCACTCATCAACCACGATCTGAAACTGATCTCCAAGACCCTGGCTGAAAGGTTGGCGGCATTCTTGCCGAGAGTTATGACCCTGCACCAGTCAGGTTTCATAAAAGGCCGATCTGCAGTGACCAGTATCAGAAAAGCCAAGCTGATAATGGACGCGGTGAGACCTAGGCTCAGAGCTGCACTCCCCCTTGTCGAGCCTGAGCCCAAATATATGGATTCGACAGTTTGCAGGGACACAATAGCATCATGGAAAGCGATCCGGAAAAATGTGGGTCTACCATGGAAGGTGTCCAAGTACTTAAACCCCGGGGCCCATCTGAATTTCCGGCTAGGAAGCGAGAATAAACTATTCCAAAAGTGATGAGAGGAGATGGATGACAGAGAGAGACGTGGCGGAGAAATATGACCCTAGTGCATTCCATAGCCTACAATACTTGCAACTAAATGCCCTCATATTGCGAGACCTGCAGGATGTCTCTAGAGAATCGCGCAAAAGCTAATTCAAAGAGCTGATTGAATGCGATCTGCCCAACCTAACTGTATCAAGAGTGTATAATATTATGAGAGAATGGTTGACCCAGACAGGCAAACAAACATGTGCGAAAGCCTGGGTGATACAGTTAGGAGATCCGGATGCTATGGGAAACATTATGCAGGGTTGGAGCGTGTTCAGGAAGAATGTGATTAAAGAGAGCTAGAGGGACACCCAATTCAGAATTATACACAGGGCAATACATGGCTTTAACCTCCCACACCGCCAGCCCAACTCAGAAAACAATCAGAAATGTCCAAAATGTGGGACGGATCGCACAGCAGATATGTTCCATGGCCTGGGGGAATGTAGCGCCATACAAGTTTTCTGGAAAGCAGTACAAAATCTCAGCACGGGACTCAGGGGAGAAGACTGGGGCTCAGAACCGATGCCCTGGATCTTCCATTATGTCAAGGGAAAAGGGGAGAGGGGGAGAAGTCACTCCTCCATGACATCGCACTTTTAGCAAAACAATGAATGTTAAAGCACTGGATCACTAACGAAAACCCATCTATATATGAGCTGGTGAACAGGGTTAAACAGCTACTACAGCTGGAAAAACTGGAAGCAGAAAGGGACAAAACCAAACCAACAGAGCAGTTTTTCTCTAAATGGGGTAAATTCATTGAACAGAAATGCTCCTGTTTACACAGGCAGAGTGCTACTTGATAAGCGACTATCAGGGTACTCTGGGGAAACTAAAACTATGCATCTCCTGAACGAGATCATGTAGATAAGAAGGAGGGTGATACCTGGCTTGGGGTGTAGGGGGGGGGGGGCTATCTGGAAAATTACTTATTCAGGATCCGATTTCCAAATGAGTAATGTATAACGTATAACCACAACATATCGGCACTGATATTTGATATTTTAAATTGTTTGGATTAGTTATGTAAAATAAAAATGTTAAAAAAAATATGAAAATAAACAAATTACCGTATATACTCGTGTATAAGCCGACCCGTGTATAAGCCGACCCCCCTACTTTTGCCCCCAAAAACTGGGAAAACTTATTGACTCGCGTATAAGCCGAGGGTGGACTCCAGCACAGGTATACAACCCCCAGCAGTGAGGTATACAGCAGCCTCCCCAGTGGTAGTATACAGCAGCAGCCCCAGTGGTAGTATACAGCAGCCCCAGAGGTATATACAGCCCCAGAGGTATATGCAGCTCCAGAGGTATATGCAGCCCCATATGCAGCCCCAGAGGTATATGCAGCCCCAGATGCAGCCCCAGATGCAGCCCCAGAGGTATATACAGCAGCAGCAGCCCCAGTGGTATATACCTCAGCAGCCCCAGTGGTAGTATACAGCAGCCCCAGAGGTATATGCAGCCCCAGAGGTATATGCAGCCCCATATACAGCCCCATATACAGCCCCATATGCAGCCCCAGATGCAGCCCCAGAGGTATATACAGCAGCAGCAGCCCCAGGGCTGTATATACAGCAGCAGCAGCCCCAGGGCTGTATATACAGCAGCAGCAGCCCCAGGGCTGTATATACAGCAGCAGCAGCCCCAGGGCTGTATATACAGCAGCAGCAGCCCCAGGGCTGTATATACAGCAGCAGCAGCCCCAGGGCTGTATATACAGCAGCAGCCCCAGGGCTGTATATACAGCAGCAGCAGCCCCAGGGCTGTATATACAGCAGCAGCAGCCCCAGGGCTGTATATACAGCAGCAGCAGCCCCAGGGCTGTATATACAGCAGCAGCAGCCCCAGGGCTGTATATCAGCAGCAGCCCCAGGGCTGTATACAGCAGCAGCCCCAGGGCTGTATACAGCCGCAGCCCCAGGGCTGTATACAGCAGCAGCCCCAGGGCTGTATACAGCCGCAGCCCCAGGGCTGTATACAGCCGCAGCCCCGGAGGTATACAGGCCCCCCATCAAGTTCCAGGGCCCCCCCCACCTTGCGCGCAGCCTGTAAAGGAAAATCATACTTACCGGTGTCCAGTCGCGCCGTCCGCAGCTGCCGACATGATGATCCCGGGCTCCATTCAGCGTCTTCCGGCTTCCGACTTCCTGTGCGCGCGGGCAATGACGTCATTGCCCGCGACTACAGGAAATGCGGAAGACGCTGAATGGAGCCCGGGATCGTCATGTCGGCAGCTGCGGACGGCGCAACTGGACACCGGTAAGTATGATTTTCCTTTACAGGCTGCGCGCAAGGTGGGGGGGGGCCCTGGAACTTGATGGGGGGCCTGTATACCTCCGGGGCTGCGGCTGTATTTTTTTTTTTTTTTTTATATACTCGCATATAAGCCGAGGGGGGACTTTTCAGCCCAAATTTTGGGCTGAAAAACTCGGCTTATACGCGAGTATATACGGTACCCTCCTTTTGCCCCATTCAAAATAACACTATTAAAAAAATGAAAAAAATACACATATTTGGTATCGCCGCTTTCAGAAATAGACGATCTATAAAAATATAGAAACAATTAATCAGATCAGTAAACCACCTAATGGAAAAAAAAGTCCAAATACCAAAATTATTTTTTTGGTCGCTGCAACACTGCAATAAAATGCGATAATGGGTGATCAAAACAAAGTACACAAAAATGGTATCATTAGAAATGTCAGGTCAAGACGCAAAAAATAAGTGATCACACAGCCCCAGATCCCCAAAAAATGAGAATGCTACGGGTGGCGGAAAATGGCGACAAAAGCGCAATTCTTTTTTTTTTTTTTTTTTTTTTTTTTTAAACTTGATTTTTTACCCTTTAAATAACAGTAAAAGTTTACATGTTTGGTACCTACGAACTTGTGCCGGCCCGAGGCATCATACTGAGAGGTCAGTTTTACAATAGAGTGAACATGGTGAGTAAAAACCCAAAAAACAAACATGTAATTGCACTTTTTTTTTGCAATTTCCCATTTTCAGTACACTATATGTTAAAATAAATGATTTTTTTCTGAAAGTAAAACTCGTCCCACGAAAAACAAGCCATCATATTTCTATAATGACGGAAAAATAAAAAAGTTAAGGCTCTTGGAAGAAGGGGAAATAAAAATGAAAAATGGAAAACTGAATATTGCCCGGGGGTGATGGAGTTAATAATGGATATGACTTAGGACTCGATGAGGGCTTCCAACACTCCTTTGTATGAAGGTAGGGTCCCCTTCTCATTAGTTTGAGCTGCATTTCAGAGTATAGTGCAGGGCCTACTAAGGCCAGCTTATGTTGAATTGGGGCACCAGTTTATCGTCATTAAGGGCGCCAACCTCCATAGATATGTAACGCATCAAAAAGGGATTGATCATCTAACAATTTCCTACCCAGCTTCACCTTACATTTGTTTTACTGAATGTCTGTTACTCATTCACGGGTGTATTATTTGTGGTATTATATTACATTTATTATACAGGTACTGAGAGTTTTGTGTTTTTTTGCCATGTAATACTCTACTTTTATTCTCCCAGCATCAGTTTTCTTGCAAGAGAAGGATTTCCCAGAACCACTGCACTGTTCTCACAAGAGAAGAATTTCTAAGAAGCATCAGGTGACCAGCCTTACAATTCTGGTTCACAACCAAACAAATAACAATCCAAATCTACTACCAATAGTTATTGCAAGTATAGTACTTACACTTGTTAATATAACAAGTAATGGGAGAGTAAACTAATTTCCTACAAAATCTTCATCCACCTTCATCCATATATATTACGTCTAGCACAAAAGAGGGTTACCTAAACCAAGCATAATGTCAGATTTTATATACTCAAATCAATGTCTAATAGTCGGCGCAGCTTGATTATTAAATCTGCAATAAGTCTTCACTCTCTGGCTATATGTTTCCAGGTCTGAATATACTGGCTAGAACTACAACTCCTACAATTTCCTCTCTTAAGTTCACACAAAACAGAGCAATGGGTCCCAGGACGACAGTTCTCATTAATCAGCACAGTTTTAGAATACGTCAGTCATTCCACACTCCACAATCATTGGTATAAGTCATCCTACTAAATTCGGACTAAGACTGCATTCAGTGTCCCTAAGGAGGTTGTCCTTATAAACTTACAGGACATATTTAATACCCTCAGAGTACAACGTTACTGTGAAGTATTCCTATGTTATGGATAATCATACTTCCATAATCCTAATGAGGACCAATTTTTCTGTTACTCATATGTGATACTCCTTAGCATTCATTGCCACATTTAAGAACTCTCATAGTTTACAACAGTATCATTCCAGATACTAATACAACAGTACATTCCAGATACTGATACAACAGTATCATTCCAGATACTGTCATACAGATGTCCAGACATCTGGACAACAAAGACATTATTAGTCATTAATCTAAAACAGATTGAAACATATAATAGACCACAAATTATCTTATAATGCTATTAATTCAATCATGCACACAAAATCTTAATACTATCAGAATTTTGATAACAATGGTCTACGTACCCGTTTCGGACCACCATAAACACTTAAAGTTTTTGTAAAACAAAAAGCTAAAACTACTGGATGTTGTTCAGTGATTTCTGGAAAGGACCTTGCAGTCGGGTCACAGAAAGGTCCAGTTAACCATCGTGGGTTTCAAGCAACATTTACTGTCATTGAAATCCCTTTCCTGGGAGAGCTAACAAGGGATAAGATACAAGAGAGCTCCAGATCTGCCAATGTTGGTCCAATTAATAACGATGTATCAAGAGACAAGAACACACACCACCAATATCTATCAGTGTACAAGGCTTGTCTGGTCTCATAGGCCAAGTCACAAGTATTTATTACAATCACAGAAGAATGGGGATGGCTTAATACATTAACTCAAAAACATGTACGTTTGGAAACAAAGACCATAAAACATAGAACTAGTTAAAACCAGCCCTCAATGTACTAACACATTAAAACAAAGCCAATACGCTGTGTCATATTTTTTTTTTTGAATAACACTCACAACCCTAATAATAAAAATCTCTAGCAAGATAAATATTTAGCCAAACTAACGGCCAAAGTATAAAAAAAATGGAGGAATCAATCATAGGTTTTGCTACCACCTTTAAAAAATCCCATAGTGTCATCAGGACACTGCTTAGAAATTATTGGTTAATTTTGAGGAATGATCTTATTCTGTTTATCAGTTTACCTAAAATCTGAATATTGTATTCAGAAGGAATAAAAACTTGAAAAATTATATAGCACCTAGTCAAATCAATAACACCAGCAAAAATAAGAATTGCAAATTGTCACTTCAGTGAGGAAGTGAGAAACTCTAATGCCATCCAATAAGGGTAGCAATCCTTAAAGTCATAATAGAATCTTTAACAAGCCTTTTAATATGACTTAGGATTTGTGTCAGACCAGAACCCCAAACTGCAGATGCTGCGTTTTGGGGTGACTGCCCCTCATCAGTGCAGTGTGTGGGAGTTCTGATCTGGCTGTATGATAGGCTGAGACGAGGTCTGGGGAACTAGCTTTCTACCTTATGGAGAGAAATCTGTCTGCCGCCATAAGGAGAGAGACAAGCTGATAAGGAGTCTTATAACCGCAATGCTCCTCTGAGAAAAATGCAAATTGTCACTTCAGTGAGGAAGTGGAAATCTCTAATGCCACCCAATAAGGGTAGCAATCCTTGTAGTCATAATCGACTCTTTAACAAGCCTTTTAATATGACTTAGGATTTGTGCCAGATCAGAACCCCAAACTGCAGACGCCTCGTTTCGGGGAGAGTGCCCCTCATCAGTGCAGTGTGTGGGAATTCTGATCTGGCTGTATGAGAGACTGGGACGAGGTCTGGGGAACTAGCTCTCTACCTTATGTAGAGGAATATGCCTGTCGCCATAAGGAGAGAGATGAGCTGATAAGGAGTCTTATAGCCACAATGCTCCTCTGGGAAAAATGCAAATTGTCACTTCAGTGAGGAAGTGGAAAACCCTAATGCCACCCAATAAGGATAGCAATCTTTGAAGTTATAATCGACTCTTTAACAAGCCTTTTAATATGACTTAGGATTTGTGCCAGATCAGAACCTCAAACTGAAGACGCTGCGTTTCGGGGTGACTGCCCCTCATCAGTGCAGTGTGTGGGAGTTCTGATCTAGAGTTTCTCACTCCCTCACTGAAGTGACAATTTGCAGTTTTCCTAGAGGAGCATTGCGGCTATAAGACTCCTTATCAGCTTATCTCTTTCCTTATGGCAGCAGGCAGACTCCTCTCTATATAGGTAGAAAGCTACCGTATATACTCGCGTATAAGCCAAGTTTTTCAGCCCAAAAATTGGGCTGAAAAGTCCCCCCCTCGGCTTATACGCGAGTCAATACGGTCCCCCTCAAAGTTTGGCGCCCCCACCTCACTTTCTGGCCCCCCCCCGCATGCAGCGCTGCGCATATACATTACCTGTCTAGCAGCTGTCACCCTCCGGTGGCGGATCGCGGCTCCTGGGCTCCGGGCTCCATCTTCCTCTGTGTCTTCCTTGTCACGTGACCGGCCGGCGTCGCGATGACGTCATCGCGACGAGCCCGGCGGCCACAAACCAGGAAGACAGAGAGGAAGATGGAACCCGGAGCCCAGGAGCCGCGATCCGCCACCGGAGGGTGACAGCTGCTAGACAGGTAATGTATATGCGCAGCGCTGCATGCGGGGGGGGCCAGAAAGTGAGGTGGGGGTGCCAAACTATAGAGGGGGGCCCTGCTGGGGCCCTGTATACTACCACTGGGGCTGCTGTATACTACTGGGGCTGTATGTATACTATCACTGGGGCTGTATGTATACTACCACTGGGGCTGTATGTATACTACCACTGGGGCTGTATATACCACTGGGGCTGCTGTATACTACTGGGGCTGTATGTATACTACCACTGGGGCTGTATATACCACTGGGGCTGCTGTATACTACTGGGGCTGTATGTATACTACCACTGGGGCTGTATGTATACTACTGGGGCTGTATGTATACTACCACTGGGGCTGCTGTATACTACTGGGGCTGTATGTATACTACCACTGGGGCTGTATGTATACTACTGCAGCTGTATGTATACTACCACTGGGGCTGCTGTATACTACTGGGGCTGTATGTATACTACCACTGGGGCTGTATATACCACTGGGGCTGCTGTATACTACTGGGGCTGTATGTATACTACCACTGGGGCTGTATGTATACTACCACTGGGGCTGTATATACTACTGGGGCTGCTGTATACTACCACTGGGGCTGTATATACCACTGGGGCTGTATATACTACTGGGGCTGTATATACTACTGGGGCTGTATGTATACTACCACTGGGGCTGTATATACCACTGGGGCTGCTGTATACTACTGGGGCTGTATGTATACTACCACTGGGGCTGTATGTATACTACCACTGGGGCTGTATATACTACTGGGGCTGCTGTATACTACCACTGGGGCTGTATATACCACTGGGGCTGTATATACTACTGGGGCTGTATATACTACTGGGGCTGTATGTATACTACCACTGGGGCTGCTGTATACTACTGGGGCTGTATGTATACTACCACTGGGGCTGTATATACCACTGGGGCTGTATATACTACTGGGGCTGCGTGTATACTACCACTGGGGCTGTATATACTACTGGGGCTGCGTGTAGACTACCACTGGGGCTGCTGCTGTATACTACCACTGGGGCTGCTGTATATACCTCTGGGGCTGCTGTATACTACCACTGGGGCTGCTGCTGTATATACCACTGGGGCTGCTGCTGTAACACTGCTGGGGCCTGTATATACCACTGGGGAGGCTGCTGTATACCACACTGCTGGGGGCTGTATACCTGTGCTGGGGTCCACCCTCGGCTTATACACGAGTCAATAGATTTTCCCAGGTTTTGGGGGCAAAAGTAGGGGGGTCGGCTTATACACGGGTGGGCTTATACACGAGTATATACGGTAGTTCCCCAGTCTAAAATAAAGGAATTTGTGGGGACCCCAATCAACCTTCCCTATAAACTATGGTTATAAAGGGGGTGTTGCATAGCGATGGTCGCAAATGTTTATGTTGTAATATGGCTCGTGGCTGAAAGAACTCATTTTTGGTCCAACATCACTGGTAAGGTGTTCCGTATTGATCAGCTTTTGAATTGTAATTCCTCATGTGTCATTTACTAAGCTTCAGTTCGTAGGCCGGACAATACAACCTGTTCATAACAGAATCAATATACATAGACAAAATATTTATCAAAACATATTTTAGTTGAGCATTCTAAAAATCCTGCCAGATTACATCTCATTATAATACAGCAAATTCCTTCATATATTCTAGATCGTTTCCAGAGGCTGATCAATAGAGATTCCTTCTGGATATTCAGATTGGCTACTTTGGCCCCTGAGGGCCACAATTTGAGTATAGATCACACACAAAATTTGTCATTTCTGAGTGTACAGTTGAAACCAGGAGTTTACATACACTGTACAAAAAGACATATGCATGTTTTTCTCGCTATCTGACATGAAATCAGAATAAACCTTTCCCATTTTAGGTCAATTAGGATTACCATCATTATTAATATTTGCCAATTGCCAGAATAATGAGACAGAGAATGTTTTAAGGCATTTTTATTACTTTCTGCAAAGCCAAAAGTTTACAACTTCGTTTTTCTCGGGATCATATCCTGTGTCGCAGCGCCTGTTCGTTTTTCAATTTCTCAGTTAATTTAGTAAAAACACATTCTTTTCAAGTTTTTTTTATCCCAGTTATAATCCATGGGGAAAAAAAACTTGAGCAGCAAATATATGCTGGAAAAAAATAGTGTGCTGCAAAGTCCATCTTGTTTTAAAATGCAAATATATGAATAATATTTTCTAATATGTAATCACTGTTCTGAAATCTTTAGGTGTCAAGGTTCTAGAACATTGAAGCACATTGCCATGAATTTTGTTTACCGTAGGTGGATTTTGTTTGCTTGACTTGAATTATATGAGCTATTTGTTTGAAAACTAAATGCATTTAGAAGTTCACATAAATGACCCAGAGAGGGCACTATTGCTTTTCAGAGATCCAAAGGTTACATGGGATGCAGATATATTAAAAGTGAGTCAAATGTATCACTATTTTGGTTTTATTGTGTTTTGAAAATACTTTGATAGCATTGTGAAATGTCATACAAAATTTGGAGTTTGAGTCTTTTAATAGTGTTTTTAGTTACTGCAAAACGTCAAGCAAACAAAATACACTTAAAGGGAACCCACCACCTAAAAATCCCTATCTAAGCTATAAATATTTGTCCCTGGAGCCTAAAATTACTATTCTAACCATCCCTGACTGACTAAATCTAACTAACTAGAGGCACACTAAATCACTTTTTATACTTACCAAATTCTTGTCGGATGGGCGTTCCTCCAGGCTCTTTGTTAGCGAGGCGGGTCTCCTCGCCGTGCTCGCACCCGCCTCGCTGCTGTCTATCTTCTTCCCAGGATTCAAATTACCCGCCCATCGCGTCCTCGCAATGCGCGGGTCACATGCTGCAGGCCCCGCGCCACTACCGCCCCCCACGTCGCTGGGTCTATGACGAGCCCAGACCGGCTTCAGCATGCCATCTGCGCATGCTCGGAAGCCGGCCTGGGTGTACCACTGACGCGGCAGGCGGAAGTGACGCACGTGACACACTCATTGCGAGGACGCGATGGGCGGGGTAATTTGAATCCTGGGAAGAAGATGCCGCCCTGGAAAGAAGATGGACAGCAGCAAGGAGACCCGCCTCGCTGACAAAGAGCCTGGAGGAACACCCATCCGACAAGAATTTGGTAAGTATAAAAAGTGATTTAGTGTGCCTCTAGTTAGTTAGATGTAGTCAGTCAGGGATGGTTAGAATAGTAATTTTAGGCTCCAGGGACAGATATTTATAGCTTAGATAGCGATTTTTAGGTGGTTGGTTCCCTTTAAATATAGATCTTTATTCAGTATGCATTAAAACTGCAAAACCTAAGTGTGTCACGTCATGTTGAATCCTCTGGGGTATCTGGGATCAGAAGGTCACAGCATTTGGCTAATCACAGGTCCTCTTGGTGATTATCATGAGTTAAATTGAATTATTTCCTTTCAGTGCTAAAGGGTTTACGTTTTCCTTTTTAGAATCCTTTATAGTTTTAAGAGACAAAAAAAGCGTGTAAGGTCGTATCTCAATGAGAAGGGAGCGCAGCTCGCCCATTTGAAAGGTGCTCACCTGATAGGGCTGTGTGACCCAGAACCGGTATCTGCGCTTGTACAGCTGCTGCTGGATCCACACTTCCACATGCATTGTGGTATACAACTGGAACGGAGGGACAAAAGTGCTGATGATCCGCGCTGCTGTGACGAAAGACCGGGCCAAAGGTCTGATGCAATGATATTCCTTTATTCTTCCGACGCATTTTGGAAGCTGCTTTGCTCCTTCCTCAGGTTGTGTAATCCCTGAGGAAAGAGCAAAGCAGGCTCTGAAACATGTAGGAAGAATAAAGGAATATCATTGCATCAGACCTTTGATCCGGTCTTTCTTCACAGCAGCACGGATCATCAGCACTTTTGTCCCTCTTCTTTCCTTTTGAGAATCCTTGCCTCTAAAATTACAGTGTTGCAACCTTATGACCACTCCCTTCCTCTATATAAACTCACTCCTAGCTCTCTCATATGCCGGTTATTATTATTATTATTATTTATTTATATAGCGCCATTATATTCCATGGCGCTTTACATGCTAAAAAGGGCAGACTAGGACAAGCAACATAGTAACAATACAAGTAATAATAAATGTTGACAATTCGGTTGTACAGAAACAAGAGGGGAGAAATCCTGTCCACAAAGGCTCACAGTCTACGAGGGGCGGGTGGGGATACAGTGGGAGGGGAAAATTCCAGTCATGAGGCGGTGTGGTGGACCGAGTCTTATTACAGGTGGTAGGCTTGGCGGAGCAGGTGGGTCTTCAGGCTTCTTATGAAGGTTCCCAGGGTAGGAGAATGTCTGATGTGTTGGGGCAGTGAGTTCCAGAGTCTGGGTGAAGCACAGGAGAAATCCTGTATGCGGTTGTGCGAAGAGGAGATGAGGGGGGAGTAGAGGAGAAGCTCTTGGGAGGATCGCAGGTTGCGTGAGGGTAGGTATCGGGAGACCATGTCAGAGATGTATGGAGGGGACAGGATGTGAATGGCTTTGTATGTCATGGTTAATGCTTTAAACCATGATCTCTGGGAAGTAGGGAGCCAGTGAAGGGCTTGGCAGAGGGGGGAGGCAGGGGATTAGCGGGGAGACAGATGGATTAGGTGGGCAGCGGAGTTCAAGATAGATTGGAGAGGTGCAAGAGAGGTATTGGGGAGGCCGGTGAGCAGGAGGTTGCAGTAATCGAGGCGGGAGATGATGAGAGCGTGAATAAGGGTTTTAGCAGTGTCGTGGTCAAGGAAAGTGCAAATCCTATAGATGTTTTTGAGCTGGAGTCGGCAGGAGGTGGTGAGGGCCTGAATGTGGGGCTTGAAGGAGAGGGAAGAGTCAAGGATAACCCCGAGGCACTTGGCATGGGGGACTGGAGAGAGAGAGCAGTCATTGACGACGATGGATAGGTCGGGTAGTGAGGGGGAGCGTCTTGGGGGGAAGACTATGAACTCGGTTTTGTCCATGTTCAGCTTAAGGAAGCGAGCAGAGAATAAGGATGAGATGGCGGACAGGCAGTGTGGAATTTTGGATAGAAGGGAGGTGATGTCAGGACCAGACAGGTAGATTTGGGTGTCGTTGGCGTAGAGGTGATATTGGAGGCCATGGGACTCAATGAGTTGCCCTAGGCCGAGAGTGTAGATTGAGAACAGTAATGGTCCAAGAACTGAGCCCTGGGGGACCCCGACAGATAGGGGGTAGGGCTAGTGATGGGCGAGTCCTAAATTACTCGGAATCGCTTGACTCTAGCGAGTCCGAGCCCGGGACTCGCTACTCGTTGCGAGTCTAGCGAGTCCAATGTTAATGAATGGGGAAGCGAGTAATAGCGAGTAATGTGTGATTTAAAAATCGCAGATGTGTCTCGGAAAGCGCTCGCATTGCCGTGTTGGAATCCCCACTCGCAACTGTATTTTGCTGCTGTCTCCGAGGCCAAACTTGCATGTGTTTGTCTTATTTGGCGCCGATGAGGCGAGGCAAGCAATTTTCTCCAGCAAACCCCATGCTTTTAGCAAACAGGAAATAACCCGACTCGAGCTGCCCGGCTGGACGCGCACAAACACACAGAGCAAGCATGGCCCCTGTCAACACCCTGCAGTTGATTGCTCTGGTGGAGGCTCGGCCCCTGCTTTGGCTGCCCACTGACCCTGTCTATGGGGATAACGGCCAGCGGACTACAGCCTGGAGGGAGGTTGCTCAGGTTGTGTTCCCTGCATTCCATCGCAGTGGCCATGGTGCACAGAGTAATATGGGTGAGTTAAATGTGTTCACACGTTATATTGCATTTACCGTATATAGTCGTGTAGAAGCCGACCCATGTATAAGCCGACCCCCCTACTTTCGATCCAAAAAACTGGGAAACCATATTGACCGCCATCCTGGTATACAGCGGCTATCACTGGTAGACAGCCCCCCAGCAGAGTATACAGCTCCACCTGCAGAGTATACAGGCCCCCCAGTGTGTATTCATGCCCCCGATATTAGGGTATACAGCCCCCCCGTGGGTATACAGGCCCCCCAGCAGTGGGTATACAGGGCCCCCAGTGGGTATACAGGGCCCCCATAGTAGGGTCTACAGCCCCCCCGTGGGTATACAGGCCCCCAGCAGTGGGTATACAGGGCCCCCATAGTAGGGTATACAGCCCCCCCGTGGGTATACAGGCCTCCAACAGTGGGTATACAGGGCCCCCATAGTAGGGTCTACAGCCCCCCGTGGGTATACAGGCCCCCAGCAGTGGGTATACAGGGCCCCCGTGGGTATACAGGGCCCCCATAGTAGGGTATACAGGGCCCTCAATGTGTTATCATGCGCCGTCGCATGGTTGCCTAAATTTGGATAGGGTCACAATAGTACACTTAGTTTAAGGGCTGGTCTTCCTGGCTCTGAAGGCCAGGGGGTTGGGAGTATATAAATACCACTAATGAGCGGAGTCTGGTTCCCGCACTATTACATTCTCTATGCGTTGACATGTGCCCTGCCCCATTTGTGATTGTGGCCACATGAGCTCAATGTCCGTAATGCTGTTGATGATGTTCCACACTGTCGTGTCACTGTGCCTTGTATACACATTACACACACAACATGAATAAAATGTTATTGTTGATTTCTACACATACTTTTAGTGTTTCAAATGTTACAGAGGTCTAAACCCGGTTTGAAATCATTTCACAGTTGACCTGATTATCAAACGGTGGAGGAGCTGTCGGGATCAGCATAAAAGGCAACACCGCAAGATCATGGAGGGGGGACCGGAAGCTGATCCAGGGCCGATCTATTGCCACTACGACCGGTTGTCCTTCCTTAAACCGGTGGTCCGTATGCCAAGGTATGTGTTTGCTGCACTGTTGTGTACTATTATTGTTATTATTATTTATTTATATAGCGCCATTAGGTTCCATGGCACTTTACATGAGGATAAGGGTTAACGACAAAAAACAGTACATGAAGACAATCAGGTCATACAGGTACAAGAGGAGAGGACCCTGTCAACGAGGGCACACAGTCTACGTATGAAGCTCTACAATGAGTGTGGTGGTTTACATACCCACACTGGGGTTTGTTTCTGCCATGGTGCAACACAATTCTATTACCTTTGGCAATGATCCAGGACATACACATTTATAGTCACATTGTGACGTTGGGACAAATAAGCAATGTTCTACATGGTAGTCAGACACAATGTTCCGTGACCTCACAATTAGCTATTATTGTTGGCATGTTTGTGGAACAAAGCCATGTTCTTCCCTGCAATGGCCTATAAGGTGTGTGGCCTTGTCTGCTTTGCCTGTCATAAGCCTCATTTGGATCTGTTCCAAATGTCCTCGACTTGCATAAGGGCCACATACATCCCTACACGTTTAGTTGTGGGTGTTTTTTTCGGCTAAATAACGTTGCAAGGATATACACCTTTTGCACTAAACTGTTTGTACCCCATCCCAGATTGTTGACACAGTCACACACATTTCAGGACATACCCTCTATCACTACAAATACGTGTGGTTCAGTTTTCCCATGGGTATATTTGGGGCTGCAAGGTGATGGTGTAGATATTAGGGCCCACATGTGAATTTTAGTTTTTTTGTCGTTAACTCATGGCCACATTACGAATCCTCCGGAAAACATAGTGTATTAATGCTGTATAAAATCAAACTAAAGAGGGCCATATTTTAAGGGCAACAGGCTTTTATGTCCAAGGTCCTTTAGGAAACCCGAGGTTTGCCCTTGCTGCTCCCGGTTTTTTGTTCGGCCCCATTGGAATAACTGTAAAACTGTCCATCTGTGCATACCACCTTGTTTGGCACCAACGATGTGTGACCTGCTGCTCAAAAACAACCCCATACTCTATGTCCATTACAGTCGTTTCAAAAGCCAAGCCATCTGTTTGGTGTGCTTTTTTTACCAAGACATTCCTGATTAGCATACATGGCAGCAAAAAGGAGTGTAGGCCACTAATGCCGAATGCTCATGTGTCACCTATGCTGCAGGACTCCATTTCCTGTCTTGCTCATCTGCCCTATAGATCTGGGTTATGTGCATTGAGACCAAGGCCGCCCACACTGCGTCTTTTTGTGTCCATCTGATGGCAAACAACCCTGAAGAATGTGTTTGCCTCACAGTGTCTGGCTATAGCTTTGTCCACATAAAGTTTCAACAAAAAGTCAAAGCAATAGTTGTGGCCACTAATATGTCTTCAAGTGCCTAAATAGCTGTCCTGCCTAAGGCAGGGCACAGTGTAATAGTGCAGACAAATTTTTAAATTTCTAATGTAATGCCAAAAAATCGTGGACCAACACTACCCACACATAGAATATTGGTTGAGGCATGAGCCAAAATGTCCTTACTGTATTTGCTGCAATTCCATCTTAAGGCCAACAATGAAAAGACACAGAATACACAGATACACTGAGTCAAAAAAGCGTGCCCATTTTATGTTTGGCCTATGGTTTTGTTTCCAAACGCAACCCATTCACCAAATTTTTTTTATATTTACCCACAGAGCTGCTCACTACCAGATGCAGCGTCGTAACCCCCCACCACAGCTGCCTGAGGAGGCGAGGGAGGCCCCTGAACCACCCCGACTTGGAGTGGAGGAGGGAGTACCACCACCACCACCACCACCTTTGGGGCATGGCCGGCCACAGGAAGAAGAGGAGGTTGAAGGGCCACCACAATCGGCTCCCCGCCAAAACCAACCTCTGGCCATCCACCTTGCTCCACTGCCGACTGCCAGCAGTGTGGGGAGTCAACAGAAACCCAGCAGCCCTGCTCAGATCCCGGGGGCACAAAATTACCACCTAGGACAATGTGATGCTGACTTTGCCCGCAGTCTCATACCTTTCTTGTCTCTCATTCCATTGGAGAGACGACTGCGGGCAAGGTCAGCAATCCACATTGCCCTTGATGCCTGTAGGCCCCCAAACCACCCTGGCCAGGTATTTTCTTATTTGGAGGGGTGGCAGCAGTCTAGCTCCAACAGACTGGACAGGCCCACACCCCGGGACAGCTATGTGGCGACCCAGAGGTGGTGTCCACCAAACAGGGGCCTACCAATCCAATGCCAACCGGCCCAGATGACCCACCCTACAGGGTTACAAACATTGAGTGAGGTAATCCATGGGGCCCTGGACCTCCTCCACGACTAGGGTGATGGTGGCCCGGTAGAGGCTACCCCACACAATGAGCCAACCTACCACCAGCTGTAGGGCCCATTTTTTTTTTTGTTTGTTTGTTTGTTTTGTTATCGAAAAAGTGCATTGAACAATTTATTAGTGTTTTTTTCTGGTTTATTTGTGAGCTTTTAGAAAGCTAAAAAAAAAAAAAAAAAAACAGACATCTTTGCCATTAAGGCGTAATAATATACATTTTTAAAAAAACTGCTTTGTGTCTGTCTTTTTTCAGGGAATGGATGTGTAGGTTGTTTTGTGGGTGGGCTTAAAGTCATCATCATTAGCAAGTACTTTACGGCCCACATGGCGCATGAAGGCACCTTGCTTAGTATGTGTAAAATCATGACTGCACATACAAATGTTGCTGACAAATAAATAGTGCCTGTGTTTCGGGGGGGTTACTTAATGACTCAGTATGGCAACAACACTAGGAACACAGATGCGAGAGGCTGGGACGTCTACTTGCAACACAGCGCGTCTACGCGTTATCTCCGTAGCGTACAGTGGGACCCTTCGCCAGGCTCCAGCAGGATCATAGTACAAGCAACGTCCACAATGCAGGCATAGGCTTGTTGCCTCAAAAAATTAGCTCAAAGGGCTTTATAAACTCTTTTTAGAAATAGAGGAGGGCGCGTGGCCCATACTATATTCTTGCTTGTCCTGAGAGCATAGTACAAGCAACGTCCACGATGCAGGCATAGACTTGTTGCCTCAAAAAATTAGCCCAAGGGGCGGGATCAAAATTTTTAAAATTAATGCAAGGCACTTGAGCCAAACAATATATTTTATTGCAGTTTGAGAAATGCCCACGATGCAGGCATAGGCTTGTTGCCTCAAAAAATTAGCACAAGGGGCGGGATCAAAATTTTTAAAATTAATGCAAGGCACTTGAGCCAAACAATATATTTTATTGCAGTTTGAGAAATGCCCACTATGCAGGCATAGGCTTGTTGCCTTGAAAAATTCAGCCAAGAGACTGTATTGGATTGTCTGACAAAAATCAACGTTCAAAAATCATCACAAGTGCATGCAGTAGTAAAGTAACATTACTGAAACTGATTGTGTAGTTTTGTTGTCATGCAGCAAGTGTAGCAGGAACATGAGTTATCAAAGCTTCTTAGCAGAGGCACATTGTTTATCCTTCGTGTCAGAAGTGGACATAATGTTTAAACCGCAGTCAGCCAAACATATGAAATTTGATTATGTCCCTCTAGGTTTGGGTACTGTCGTCTGGAGGGGTTAAGAACTTTGATGATATCCAGTCCTTGTTAAACTTAATGAGAGTCAGTCTGTCGGCATTTTCTGTAGTCAGCCGTGACCTTCTATCAGTGACAATTCCCCCAGCGGCACTAAAAACACGCTCTGATGTCACACTAGCAGCTGGGCAGGCCAGCAACTCCAAGGCATACAAAGACAGCTCAGTCCAAGTGTGAAGCTTGGAAACCCAGTAATTAAAAGGTACAGAGGGGTCGGTTAAGAAGCTGGTAGTGTCACACACATACTCGTTCAACATGTTTGACAATGTTTGTCTCCTAGTCAAGGGGACCGTAGGCACAATCCGTTGCAGATTGGAAGGTCTGTTGAACATCGCCCAGTTGGTGGACATCTTACCACCACCTCTTCTTGACATTGTGGCCGTTTGTGTCCCAACCAAAGGCTGCTGTGGCAAAGAGCTGCTTGTTCGGGGTATAGCGGAGTCAGAGGGCGAAATTGACATTAAATTCTCAACAACAACACTTTTGAAATAATCCATCGTTAAGCCCCTTGGTGACTGCAACAGCAGCGATGGAAACTTGTCTTTGTAGCGTGGGTCAAGGAATGTTGACAACCAGTAGAGGTCGCTGTCATAGATGTTAATGACGCGTGGATCTTGGGACAGACATTGAGACATGAAGTCAGACATGTGTGCTAGCGCTACAAAGACTCATCTCTTCTGTGTCACCTGACTGATGAACAATAGGCATCATGGTCTCAAAATCGGTCTCCGCCTCCTCCTCTTCAGCCCACCCATGCTGTACCGACATAAACCTGGGGTTGGGAGTACCATCAGGGTGCACATCAGTACCATGGAGAAATAAATTGTCTTCATCTTCCTCATCACTGTCTTGTTCTGCAGCCAATGTTGCCGGCTGAAATTGGCTTTGCTGGCTCTGATCGTGGATGTTAAAATCTGGCTCCATAGCCCTCCGCTGTGCCCTCAATGATTATGTTTTAAGATTCAGGAGAGAATCTTTAAGCAAACAGAGCATGGGGATGGTGAGACTAATAATGGACTGATCACCGCTGACCAGTTTTGTGCAGTAATCGAAGTTCTCTAGAACCTCGCAAAGGTCAGCGATCCAGACCCACTCCATAGTACCAATGTGTCTTGTATTACTTCCGGGGTGACGGGCATGTTGCAGCTGATATTCCGCTATTGCCCTCTGCTGCTCATTGAACCTTGCCAACATATGGAATGTAGAATTCCATCGTGTGGGCATGTCGCAAATTAACCTGTGTTTGGGCAAATTAAATTGCTGTTGAAGGGCAGATAGACTTACAAGTGCCGTGGATGAATGTCGGAAATGTCCGCAATTTCTACGCACCTTCTCTAGTAGATCAGATAACTCTGGGTAATTTTTCAAGAATTTCTGAACTACAAGGTTCAGCACGTGAGCCATGCAAGGCACGTGTTGAAGGTTACCGAGCTTTATTGCTGCAACAAGGTTTTGTCCGTTATCGCTGACAACAAGACCTGTTTGTAGTTGCAGTGGGGCCAGCCACTCATCTGTCTGTTGCTTAACACAGCTCGGTTGCAGTGTGAGGTGTGTCACCTAGACAGATCAGATTAAGAAGAGCCTGTTGTCGCCTTGCTGATGCAGTACTGCAAAGCTCCCAACTTTGACGTGATGTTGCGGACAAGTCAGCAGTGGTCAAGGAAGTAGAAGACGCACATTGTGTTGTTGAAGTATATGAGGACGCGGACACCCGGAATGATGTTGTGCTCGCTATTCGTGGAGTTGGTAGGATCGCAGATATTCCACTATTAGACTTTGGGACACTTAGGTGTCCCAAAGTTAGGTGTTGCTGCAGGCGTCACTTACTGGCGGGTTAAGTGTGTGCTAGCACTTGGCAGTGAAGCAGCACACTAGTCCCTGAAAAAATTATTAAGTGCGCACAGCCACCGAGATGGAGTTAGGTGTTGCTGCAGGCGTCACTTACTGGCGGGTTAAGTGTGTACTAACACTTGGCAGTGAAGCAGCACACTATTCCCTGAAAAAATTATTAAGTGCGCACAGCCACCGAGATGGAGTTAGGTGTTCCTGCAGGCGTCACTTACTGGCGGGTTAAGTGTGTGCTAGCACTTGGCAGTGAAGCAGCACACTAGTCCCTGAAAAAATTATTAAGTGCGCACAACCACTGAGATGGAGTTAGGTGTTGCTGCAGGGGTCACTTACTGGCGGGTTAAGTGTGTGCTAACACTTGGCAGTGAAGCAGCACACTATTCCCTGAAAAAATTATTAAGTGCGCACAGCCACCGAGATGGAGTTAGGTGTTGCTGCAGGCTTCACTTACTGGCGGGTTAAGTGTGTGCTAACACTTGGCAGTGAAGCAGCACACTATTCCCTGAAAAAATTATTAAGTGCGCACAGCCACCGAGATGGAGTTAGGTGTTGCTGCAGGCATCACTTACTGGCGGGTTAAGTGTGTGCTAGCACTTGGCAGTGAAGCAGCACACTAGTCCCTGAAAAAATTATTAAGTGCGCACAACCACTGAGATGGAGTTAGGTGTTGCTGCAGGCGTCACTTACTGGCGGGTTAAGTGTGTGCTAACACTTGGCAGTGAAGCAGCACACTATTCCCTGAAAAAATTATTAAGTGCGCACAGCCACCGAGATGGAGTTAGGTGTTGCTGCAGGCATCACTTACTGGCGGGTTAAGTGTGTGCTAGCACTTGGCAGTGAAGCAGCACACTAGTCCCTGAAAAAATTATTAAGTGCGCACAACCACCGAGATGGAGTTAGGTGGCGGGTTAAGTGTGTGCTAGCACTTGTCAGTGAAGCAGCACACTAGTCCCTGAAAAAATTATTAAGTGCGCACAACCACCGAGATGGAGTTAGGTGTTGCTGCAGGCGTCACTTACTGGCGGGTTAAGTGTGTGCTAGCACTTGGCAGTGAAGCAGCACACTAGTCCCTGAAAAAATTATTAAGTGCGCACAGCCACCGAGATGGAGTTAGGTGTTGCTGCAGGCGTCACTTACTGGCGGGTTAAGTGTGTGCTAACACTTGGCAGTGAAGCAGCACACTATTCCCTGAAAAAATTATTAGGTGCGCACAGCCACTGAGATGGAGTTAGGTGTTGCTGCAGGCGTCACTTACTGGCGGGTTAAGTGTATGGCTGTGGCATTACTGAATATGATTGGCTAACATGCTTGTCCATCTTCACAAGTTTTCTGACCTAACACGCTAGGCTGTCTCGGAAGCTTTTTCGGAACATAACAGATTCTGTATTCGCGAGTCCCGAATACAGAATACAGGACTCGGATTCGTGGACTCGCTAAGACTCGCTGCTGACACCCGGGTATCCGTGAAGCGGTGCGATTCTTTTAAACGATTTTGGGGAGATTCAAGCTACATAGCGATGTGATATAGCGAGTCTAGCGAGTGAGAAAAAGTAAACTCTGACAAAACTAGGATTGCCATTGACTTGCATTGGACTCGTTACTGAGCGAGTAATCGCTGGGAATCTCGCAGAGTACCGAGTCCTGCGAGTCCCTTACTACTCGCCGAGTAACGAGTCCTAGCGAGTAGATTCGCCCATCCATAGGTAGGGTGAGGAGGATGTGTGGGAGTGGGTGACGCTGAAGGTGCAGTCCGTTAAGTATGAGGAGATCCAAGAGAGGGCAAGGTCCGTGATGCCAAGAGATTCCAGGATCTGTAGTAGAAGGGAGTGGTCAACAGTGTCGAAGGCGGCTGATAGGTCAAGGAGGAGGAGAACAGAGTAGTGGCGCTTGCTTTTGGCAGTCAGTAGGTCATTTGTGACTTTGGTCAGGGCTGTTTCAGTGGAGTGGAGGGGTTGGAAGCCAGATTGAAGGCGGTCAAAGAGGGAGCAGGAGGAGAGGTGATAGGACAGCTCAGAGTGGACATGCTGTTCAAGTAGTTTAGAGGCGAAAGGGAGGAGAGATATAGGGCGGTAGTTGGAGACAGTTGTGGGATCGAGGGAGGGTTTTTTGAGGATGGGTGTGATCAAGGCGTGTTTGAAGGCTGAGGGGAAGGTGCCGGTGGTGAGTGATAGGTTGAAAAGATGAGTTAGGGCTGGGATGATAACGGAGGTGAGGTTGGGAATGAGGTGGGATGGGAGCGGGTCGTGGGCGCTGGTGGTGAGGTGTGATTTTGACAGGAGGGAGGATATAGATCTATACTGAACTCTCTAGTGAAGCTATTCCAGTTTTGTCTGTGGAGCCCCTTTCAATTGACTCTATGCAGGCCCGGCGCCAGCACCAAGCGTACCTGGGCAGGTGTCGAGGCCCTGAAGAAGTGAGGAGCCGCTCACACACAGCTGCCCTCCTTCCCTCTGTTCTCTCCTGCTCTGCACTGTGATCTGTACACAGCAGGAGAGAAAGCACCGGGAGCTACATGGAGGATGAAGGACCATTCTATCATGTCACTGATCATATGACTGAAATCAGCTGTTTCTGCAGCCTCCGTGCAGCTCCCAGTACCTGCTCTATTCTGCTCAACTTCAAGACGTGGTACTGTATAGTGTGTGTGTGTGTGTGTGTGTGGGTGTGTAAATGCACACACTGTGTGTGTATAAATGCAGAGCTGTGTGTGTAAATGCAGAGCATTGAGTGTGTAAATGCAGAGCTGTGTATGTGTAAATGCAGAGCTGTTTGTGTAAATGCAGAGCTGTGTGTAAATGCAGAGCTGTGTGTGGTGTGTTAATGCAGAGCTGTGTGTAAATGCATAGCTTTGTGTGGGGTGTTAATGCAGAGCTGTATGTGTAGATGCAGAGTTGTGTGTGTGTGTGGGGGGGGGGTAAATGCAGAGCTGTGTGCTAATGCAGAGCTGTGTGTAGTGTGTTTAAATGCAGAGCTGTGTGTGTGGTGTGTAAATGCAGCACTGTGTGTGTGTAAATGTAGAGCTGTGTGTGGGGTGTGTAAATGCAGAGGTATGTATGTAAATGCAGAGTTGTTTGTGTAGATGCAGAGCTTTGTGTCGCGTGTGTAAATGCAGAGCTGTGTGGGGGTTAATGCAGAGCTGTGTGGGTGTGTAAATGCAGAGCTGTGTGTGTAAATGCAGAGCTTTGTGTGTAGATGCAGAGCTGTGTGTGGTCTGTGTAAATTCAGAGCTGTGTGTCTGTAAATGCAGAACTGTGTGTCTTAATGCAGAGCTGTGTATGTGTGTTAATGCAGAGCTGTGTGTGTGTAAATGCAGAGCTGTGTGTGTAAATGTAGAAATGTGTGTGTGTAAATGTAGAGCTGTATGTATCTGTATATGCATGTACTGTCCATGTAGCAGAGCTGTGTGTGTATGTATATGTATTGTACATGTAGCTGTCACGCGCTTAGATTGCGCTGACTTTGTTGGATGCTGCTGTGTGTGTGTTGTGTCTGCATTTCTTCAAGAGCTACATGAGGTACAGTTGTGAAGGTCTTGATCCTGACTTGCCTCCTGTGTTATGCTCCAGAGCTGCACTCACTATTATGCTCAGCTGCTGGTTGAGGGGTTGATGTGAGGCTTGGGTGTGACTCACCTGGAATCCTCTCCCCTGGCTTTAAAAAGCTTTCCCCCTCCTCTGTCAGACGCCGCTGAGTTATTTACTATTGGTCTTTGTGCTGTGTTGAAGCCCTTGCTTTGGGAGTAGTTGTGATTCCGGACCCATCAGTGGAGGTAAGGGCCGTCAGCCTAGGGCTAATCAGGAGCTCATGAAAACAGGTTGGAGACTCGGACCTCCTCACCATCAGAGGTACCTTCGAGAACAGGGCGACCAGGGACCCCCCAGTTTAAGGGTCAGATTAGCTCCCCGTGAATCCCCTCACCCCTCTCACCATTCAGTTACCTGATTCCCTCACCTCCTAAGTGTGACATTATCAGCGGCCCTAACTTTTTCCTTGAGTCATTATGTCTCAGACTGCCTCGGCTGATGCATTTTCTCACCTGATGTAGACCATCTCCGAGGAGGTAACTGGTCTGTGAACTCAAGTAGTGCAACACCTGCAGCAAGTCATGGGTTACCTGGCGTCAGCTCATGCTCAGGCTATGCCAGAACCCAAGGTCTCTTTTTCAGATAGGTTTTCTCGGGGAAGAGACTTTTTTTGTGTTACGTGAAGCTTGTAAACTTTATTTCAGGATCCCCCCACGTTCATCTGGAAGAGAGAAACAGGGGGTGGGAATAATAGTCTCCCTTCTTAACGGGGACCCCCAGACCTGGGCTTTTTCCCTCTCGGCTGACTCACCATTGTTGGGGTTGGTGCATGTTTTTTTGCTGGCTCAGGTGTATAGTGAACCTGATAGGGTGACCTTTGCTGAGTCCAATCTCCGTAAACTCAAAAAGGGCACTTGAGCAGTGGAGGAGTACTACTCTGAGTTTCAGAGATGGGCAACTGACACCCAGTGGAACGACCCAGCCCTCAGGAGTCAGTTCTGCTTGGGTTTGTCAGCCCCAGAATGCAAGATACCCTGGTTCAGTACGCTGCAGCTGAGTCATTGGAGGCTGCGATGTCCCTAGCCATACGGGTTGACAGATGTCTGAGGGAGAGACTGAGACCTACTTTGTCTCCTGTACCTATCCCTGCTGAGGAGACTATAACCGATGAACAGTGGCGTAACGATCGTGGTCGCAGCAGTCGTGGCTATGACCGGGCCCGGACCTGTAGGGAGAGGAGGTGAAGGGAGGGGAGCCTCCTGCTTTCTGTTGCTGCTGCCGCCCCTCCTCTTATCTGATCTGCCGGCTTCCTGCCCTGTGCTGTGCACTCTACTGGGGAATGCATACAGCAGGCAGCACCTCCTCCTCCTTGGGCATGAGAGAAAGCAGGTGAGAGGGGGGCCTGGGACACAGCAGGTGAGAGGGGGGGCCTGGGACACAGCAGGTGAGAGGGGGGGCCTGGGACACAGCAGGTGAGAGGGGGGGCCTGGGACACAGCAGGTGAGAGGGGGGGCCTGGGACACAGCAGGTGAGAGGGGGGGCCTGGGACACAGCAGGTGAGAGGGGGGCCTGGGACACAGCAGGTGAGAGGGGTGCCTTCGACACAGCAGGTGAGAGGGGGGCCTGGGACACAGCAGGTGAGAGGGGGGCCTGGAACACAGCAGGTGAGAGGGGAGGCCTGGTTATGCATCTGTTAAGGCCAGACTCTGGTTATGCCACTGACGATGAACCCATGCAGTTGGGGGCAGTAGGTTCTCACGTTAAACCTTCTGTGGCTACTGTTCACCAAGCGGGCAGAGATTGTTTTTTCTGTGTGAAGTTGGACCATTTTATTAAGGTTTGTCCACTTTGCTCCAAGACAATCTTGCAATCTCAGAAGCAGCCTACCTCAGTCATTCGGAAGGAGACGACCAGAGGGTTTATATTTCCTTCCTTGCTAAGTCTCCGTTCATAATGTCTGCCAGGGTGGTGGTAGATGGTAAATCCGATACTGGTCGATAGTGGAGTGGTGATCACTTTGATGGATTCTTGCTTTGCTCAGGCTCATGGCCTCACCAGCAGTGCTTTAGTGAGACCAATTCCCATCGCCTCGATCAACTCAGTTCCACTTAGC
Source organism: Allobates femoralis (assembly GCA_033576535.1). NCBI lineage: Eukaryota > Metazoa > Chordata > Amphibia > Anura > Aromobatidae > Allobates > Allobates femoralis. The sequence goes on from JARQOC010000004.1 coordinate 213,557,142, forward strand.
CAGAAGATCCTCTCCCAAGTGGTGCGTAATGTGAACTTGAGCAAAGGAACTTGCCACCAGGAGATTCTGTCCTGTTACCTCTTGGAGAACCTGCCCACTTGCATTGTATTGGGCCTTCCCTGGCTGGAGATACACAACCCGGTGATTGACTGGCGGGCCAAAAAGGTTGTAACTTGGGGGGCTTTCTGTGTGAGCAATTGCCCGGCTACACCTATACTGGTTGCACCAACTCCTACTCCTCTACCAGAAGTGGTTGGGAGCAAGTACGAAAAAGGGGGTGGAATCCGGACTATGTCTCAGCTTCATGGTGGGTCTATGCATCATTCCAGGAGAACGGTATGGGCGGTGGTTGCTACTGTGCACTCCAGGGGAGGGAACCCTGGTCACCAGGGGGACACTGCAGCTGTTTGACGTTCTGGATGTGTACTCTCTAACTGTGACCGCAGACTTGGAAATAAACATGCAGGTCCAGACCTGAGAGTGAACGAGTATGTGTGGGTGTTGTCCAAACATGTCAGGTGGAGGTGTGCTGCAGAGCCAGTCGACAGGGTAGGGGGTTCTCGGATACTGAGACAGGGGGTTACTTTGGTGGGGATCACGGCTGGTCGGTGCCCTGGACTCTCAGTGGCGGGGTGGGGCTGATGATGATGGGGGATTTGTAACATGACGCCACCACTGGTACCTAGTAATACAGTTACCAGCGCTGCGGCCGGCCACTGAGGCGATGGGAATGCCGCTTTGGTGGTACAGCTCCCCACATACACACAATAGTCTTTGTTTCGGTACCTGTTTACTGATGTCCGGTAACAGGTACGGTCCAGGAGGGTAACCAGGTTTCGGTGCAATTTGGGCCGTTCACCTTGGAGAGTTGTGAGGCCTCCTCTATTAATGTGCATGGTAATTGGGATAAGTTCTGCCTGTAACTGAACCTGACGCTCTTTCTCCCTCTCAGGGTGCTATTCCACAACCGACAATGAGGACCTTTCTGTGGGATCCCTATTCTCTGCTTAGGTCCCTGGTCCTATGCTTGGTCAGGTTTGGTGTCTTTTGTTCTTTAGCTTCAGGGGGACTAGATCCTCCTGGTCTGTCCGGGCTTTCTCTGCTACCTTTAAATGAATAGCGACTTCGGACTACGGTGTCCTGGTGGGCTAAAGGGATAGCAGATATGTTCCCTTCTTCTTTCTCCTACTTCTTCCACTGGCCTCTGTCCCTCTCCCTAGGATTCTGCACAGCTTGGTCAGGATTTCTGTTCTGGGCCTGGCTTGGTCCCAGCAACCAGCTCTTTCCAGTAGCTGCTTCTGAACTCTTCTCTGCCGACTGCAGACTGACTACTGACTGACTCCTCCCCTCAGGTCTGGATCTTTATAGGGGATCTGGCTTAAGGGCACCCAGTGGAGCTTCCCCTCCAGATCTGGGGTGGAAGGTGTTGGGTGCTGTGTGTGCCAAGGTGTACATCCCTCCCTGCACCAGTGGGTCCTGTGGCAATCCGCTTCAGGGGTGCCACATTCCCCCCTAGTTAACTTCAGTCTTATGGGACTGAAACATTTTTCATCAAGCATAACATAACATTAATATTTACATTTGAAATTTGAACAGAGTATCAAAATAAAATTTACAAAAACCAGGGAAAAATTTGAAAAACAGGTAACCAGTCTATACAGCGCTAGTCCATCTGATGCAGTCTGTTTAAAGTATTTTTGCCACCTCCAGTTCTGTGGCTATGGTCCTTTTTTTAAATTATAAAAAGAGAATTCAAAAAGTCCAACAGGTAAATTCTCTGTTGCCTTAGAAGTTCAAAGTTACACAACAAACACTTACTACAGGTGCCTCGGCGTAAGAGTCGTAGGTACTGCATGGGCCTCTACTGGTCATAAGCACCGTAGACCTCCTGGCCCTGGGTTCACCTACTGGCCAAGATTTTCCTCTCCCTAGACAGCTCCTTATGCCAACTCCACTCACCCCTCTTTCTGATGTTGTGTACCTGCTTCGGGTTGTTTTAGCCTACTCTTCACCCTCTGTACACTAACATTAGCAACATATTTACATTTTAAACATATTTACATTTCCCACATTTTACAGCTTATTCTCTGTATCTAAGTGTTGGCTAACCAAGGATACTACGGGTTGATCTGCATAGTCCTGGTGTGTCACTAGTGTCTGTACCTGGTGCAGTGTGTGCACTATTCCTCAGTCTGTTAGATCTACGTGCTTCTGGAAATACTGTAGTATTGGCGTAGTCTTTCTAGCGGACTGCCAGGTTCACCGATTGCAGGAATCTCTAGTTCTGGTACAGCAGGCTGCACTACTGGTACTTGGGTGGGTTCTTCTACTGGTTGTGGCAAGGTCAACATTGGTATTAGGCATGTAATTTCTATTTGGGGCCAATCTGCAGATAGTTCTCCTATGATTGTCTGGACTGTCTTTGGCTCCTTTTCTTCGGGTTCTGAACGAGGGCCAAATTCCTTAGATTGTGGTGGTTGAGTGTACTTCTTTAAATTATCTCTGGACACTGTTGCTGTTGTTTCTCCATTGTCTTTGCTGATCAGACAGGTCTTCTGGTTGTCAAAGTTTGATGGTAATACAGTGTATGGTTCTGATTCCCATTGATCATCTAATTTGTGGAGTCTCCTTTTCCTTTTCAAAACCAATTCACCTGGTGTTAAGGGTGTTCCTTGTGCGCTTTGGTTAAAGTTGGTTTCTTGTTTTTCTCTGGATTTAGCCAGACTTCTCTCAACACATTCCTGTATTTTCTTGTACTACTCTGGTCTTCTGGTATCCCAATCTGCATCTGAAGTGTCTTCTTCAGGAACTACAATGCCCATTTCAAAGTCTACTGGCAATTTTCCTGGTCTTGCTCTCATGAGGTATGCAGGGATACAATTTGTTGAGCTTACTGGGATGTTGTTGAAGATGTCGACAAGGTCTGGTAACCTCTCTGACCATCTATTTTGCTCTTCTAAGGGGAGAGTTTTCAACAATTCTATTACCACGTTATTCATCTTTTTGCACATTCCGTTGGTTTGGGGATGGTAAGGCGTGGTATGAATTTTCTTGCATCCGTACAAGTTACAGAACTCTTGAAATACTTCCGCTTCAAAGGCAGGACCTTTATCTGTCAATACCTATTCTGGATACCCGACCCGTGTGGTCTGCAGAAATAGGCTTCAAAGATTCTTGCGGCTGTCTGAGCTGTTAAGTCTTTTACAGGAGCTACCACAAGAAATCTGGAGTAGTGGTCCACCATGGTAAGAGCATAGGTATAGCCTGATCTGCTGGGTGTAAGTTTGGCATGATCTAAGGCTACCAGTTCTAATGGCTGTTTGGTAATGATAGGCTGGAGTGGTGCTTTCTGGCTGTTACGGTCTTTTCTTCTTAATGAGCATGGTCCACAATTTTTACACCATTTCTCTATGGTAGACCTCATGCCGATCCAATAGAATCTCTCACGTAACAATATTTCCAGTTTTCTCCATCCAAAGTGTCCTGCTCCATTATAGTATGCTTCTAACACCATTTGGACGTCTCTCTTTAGAACCACAATTTGCCATACCATTTCATGTGTTCTGAGTTTGATATACCGTCTGCACAATTGACCTTGATAGATGAATATTATTTTATTATTATTATTATTATTATTTATTTATATAGCGCCATTGGTTCCATGGCGCTTTACATAAGAAATTGGGGTGACAAGAACAGGTACAGTACATATGAGCAGTCAATGCTTGCTGATACACGATGGGAGAGGACCCTGTCCACGAGGGCTCACAGTCTACAGGGGTGGGAAGGACACGATAGGAGGGGAGGCGCCAAGCGTGTGGTGGAGCGGCGCTAGAACTCATCATAGGTTGTAGTCTTGCTGGAATAGATGAGTTTTCAGGTTCTTTTTGAAGCTCCTAAGGGTAGGCGAGTGTCTGACATGCTGGGGGAGAGAGTTCCAGAGTTTAGGGGAGGCCCGGGAGAAGGCTTGAAAGCGGTTGTGGGAGGATGAGATGAGGGGGGAGGAGAGGAGGAGTTCTTGTGAGGAGCGTAGGTTGCGTGCGGGTTGGTATCGGGAGATAATCTCGGAGATGTAGGGGGAACACAGGTTGTGGATGGCTTTGTAAGTCAGGGATAGGATTTTAAAGCGGGGTCTTAGGTAGGTGGGGAGCCAGTGAAGTGCCATGCGGAGAGGGGAAATAGGGGAGTAGCGAGGAGGCAGGTGGATTAGACGGGCAGCTGAGTTTAGGATAGTCCGGAGGGGGGCAAGGGAAGAGGCAGGGAGGCCGGTGAGCAGTAGGTTGCAGTAGTCAAGGCGGGAGATGATGAGGGCTTGGACGAGGGTTTTGGCAGTGTCATGACCAAGAAACGGGCGGATACGTGAAATGTTCTTGAGCTGGAGTCGGCAGGAGGTGGCGAGGGCTTGGATGTGGGGCTTGAAGGAGAGGGAGGAGTCTAGGGTGACCCCGAGGCAGTTTGCGTGGGGGACTGGGGAGAGGGAGCAGTCATTGACTAGGATAGACAGGTCTGGTAGAGGGGGAGGGCGGCTGGGGGGGAAGACAATGAACTCTGTTTTGTCCATGTTCAACTTGAGGAAGCGAGCAGAAAAGAAAGATGAGATGGCGGACAGGCATTGGGGAATTTTTGACAGGAGGGAGGAGATGTCGGGTCTGGAGAGGTAGATCTGGGTGTCGTCAGCGTAGAGATGGTACTGGAGGCCATGGGACTCAATTAGTTGACCTAGGCCAAGGGTGTAGATGGAGAAAAGTATCGGTCCCAGTACCGATCCCTGGGGGACGCCGACAGTAAGGGGGTAGGACGAGGAAGAGGTGTGGGAGTGGGTGATGCTGAAGGTGCGGTCCGTGAGGTATGAGGAGATCCAGTTGAGGGTGAGGTCGGTGATGCCAAGGGATTTGAGGATTTGGAGTAGGAGGGGGTGGTCGACTGTGTCGAAGGTGGCGGATAGGTCGAGGAGGAGGAGGACAGAGTAGTGTTTTTTATTTTTTGCGGTCAGTAGGTCATTAGTGACTTTAGTGAGGGCTGTTTCGGTGGAGTGGTGAGGTCGGAAACCGGATTGTAGGCGGTCGAAGAGGGAGCAGGAGGATAGGTAGGAGGACAGTTCGGAGTGGACGTGTTGTTCAAGTAGTTTTGATGCAAAAGAGAGAAGAGATATTGGGCGGTAGTTGGTGACTGATGAAGGGTCGAGGGAGGGTTTTTTTGATGATGGGTGAGATTAGGGTGTGTTTGAAGGATGGGGGAAAGATGCCAGTAGTGAGTGATAGGTTGAAAAGGTGGGTTAGGGCAGGGATGAGGACAGCGGTGAGGTTTGGGATGAGATGGGAGGGGAGTGGGTCGAGGGCGCAGGTGGTGAGGTGAGATCGTGACAGGAGGACGGAGAGCTGGGCTTCAGTCACACTGGAGAAGCTTCCTTTGGTCAAGGAGGGTTGGGCGGTAATGGGGGTGGGTTGGGTGGACGTTGGGCCAAAGCTTTCTCTAATTTTGTCAATCTTTTGTTTGAAGAAGGTGGCGAAGTCGTCGGCGGAGATGAGGGGAGAAGGAGGAGGTGCCGGGGGACGGAGTAGGGAGTTGAAGGTTTTGAATAGTTGTTTGGGGTTTCAGGACAGTGTGTTGATTAAAGAAGAGAAGTAGGTTTGCTTTGCGGCGGTGAGTGCATCCTTGAAGTTGGAGAGGGATTGCTTGTACATGGTGAGGTGGGCCGTGCAGTGGGATTTCTTCCATCTCCGTTCGGCAACCCTGGACATTCGGCGTAGTTCTTTTGTGAGAGAGGTGAGCCAGGGTTGTCTGTGTGTGCGGGTTTTGGTGTGTGTGAGGGGGGCAGCCTGGTCAAGGGCCGCAGATAGTGTGGAGTTGTAGAGGGTGGTGGCAGTGTTGACGTCGGGTGAGGAGGCGAGGTCAGTGAGAGGGAGGAGGGAGTGGGAGAGTGAGTTGAAGTCGATAAGTAACCTGCTTCTTTCTTTCCACAGGTATTGGGCCTCTGGTGGAGCAATCTTTTCAAGTTGGGAATCCGGTTGGGTTACCAGTCTCTTCACTAGGCTCACTGCCAAATCACTGTCTTGTGTCTCTTTCCATCCATAGTGAGGCAACGGGTTTAGTGTAATATTCTGACTGTTCTGGTATATATGGGTTTCTGTCATTTTCCATTTTCTACTTTTATGGAAAGCTGGGAGTTCTACTTCCTCCAAGTCATCCGTCTCTTCTTCAAGTCCTTGCAAATGTACTTGAGGGTTTCTGGAGAGGGCATCAGCATTTGCATTGTTACGGCCTGCCCGGTACTTGATGGTAAAGTCATAGTTTGATAGTCGGGCCATCCAGCGCTGCTCCAATGCACCAAGCTTTGCGGTATCCAAGTGTGTTAACGGATTGTTGTCCGTGGAGACAGTAAATTTTGAAGCTGCCAAGTAATGCTTGAACCGCTCTGTTATACCCCAGACCAAGGCCAGGAACTCCAACTTAAAGGAACTGTAGTTTTATGGGTTCCTCTCGGTGGGTCGAAGTTTTCTGCTGGCAAAGGCAATTACTCTTTCCTTGTCATCTTGTGTCTGGAATAGTACTGCTCCCAGGCCTATATTGCTTGCGTCGGTGTAGAGGACGAATGGTAGGTTATAATCGGGGTAAACCAGGATTTCCTCACCGGTCAGAGCCACCTTCATCTGCTGGAAGGAGTCTTCTTGTTCCTTTCCCCATTCCAATGGTGGCTCTGAAGACCTTCTCTTCTTAGTTTGGCCTGCCAGAAAATCTTGTAGGGGCACTGCCATCTTTGTGTAGCCCTTAGTGATGGGCGAGTCCTAAATTACTCGGAATCGCTTGACTCTAGCGAGTCCGAGCCCGGGACTCGCTACTCGTTGCGAGTCTACCGAGCCCAATGTTAATGAATGGGGAAGCGAGTAATAGCGAGTAATGTGCGATTTACAAATCGCAGATGTGTCTCGGAAGCTTCAGGCTCTATCTGCTACAATAGCTAAATCATGTTTAATAGGCTCCCGCTGTCACAGCACAGTTAACTCTCTGCTTACCGGCGCTGCAACAAGAAGAAGAAGGAAGACAGAAGACAGAAGAGAGAAGAAAGAAGAGAGAAGACCTGGGTCTTTGGAGGGATATGTGGTGGTAATAAAGTTGGAGTCCCTAATGGTGTCTGTGTCTTTATTTTTAATAAATAATTTTTCTCTGTGTGGTGTTTTTTTTAACCCTTTATTGGAGATTCTTAGTGGCCGGGTCAAACCTGGCCTGACATTAAGAATCTCGGGCTTAATACCAGCTTGTATAACAAAGCTGGTATTAACCCCTTTATTACCCAGCGTGCCACCGCCACCAGGGCCGCTGGAAGAGCGGGGTTCAGCGCCAAAGGATGGCGCTTCAATGAACGCGCCATCTTCTGGGACAGCTGCGGGCTGTAATTTGCAGCAGGGGGTGCCCAGAAAGCTTGGGCCTCCCTACGCTGTGGATTCCAGCCCCCAGCTGCTTAGCTGTACCTGGCTAGACAAAGAAATTGCGCGGAGCCCCACGCATTTTTTTTTAATTATTTCATGAAATTCATGAAATAATTAAAAAAAAGGGCTCCCCTATATTCTTGTGTCCGGCCAGGTACAAATAGGCACCTGGGGGTTGGAGGCAACCCGTCACTGCCTGCTGGATCCGGCTGGTTCCAGAAATACGGCGAAGCCCACGTCATTTTTTTCTGAAAAATCAATAAAACAATCCTAAAAAAGGGACTGCATCTTTATTAACCCCTCGCCCATGGTCCAGGGGTTAATAAAGATGCAGTCCGTTTTATTTACATTGTTTTATGGATTTGTCAGAAAAAAATTTGACGTGGGCTTCGCCGTATTTCTGGAACCAGCCAGATCCAGCAGGCAGCGACGGGGTAATAAAAGGGTTAATACCAGCTTTGTTATACAAGCTGGTATTAAGCCCGAGATTCTTAATGTCAGGCCACGTTTGACCCGGCCACTAAGAATCTCCAATAAAGGGTTAAAAAAAAACACAACACAGAGAAAATTTTTTATTAGAAATAAAAAAAAAAGCCATTAGGGACTCCATCTTTAATTAAAAAAATCCTCTTCCGTCCGACGTAGTCCAAAACGCAATGTCCTCTCTGCTACATCCCTGTGCATAGATATAGATGTCTATGCACAGGGAATGAGCAGACTGAGAACAATCTCAGCTCTGCTACATCATCTCTGTGCACAGACATTCATGTCTGTACACAGGGAGAGCAGGGGGGCTCTAGGACCCTGGAGCTGCGGCAGCCTGCAGGACCCGAGCCCAGCACAGAGCAGACAGCCGGACTCGTTACTGTGCGAGTTTCCCTGCGATTACTTGCACAGTAACGAGTCCAATGCAAGTCAATGGCAATCCTAGTTTTGTCAGAGTCTCTGACAAAACTAGGATTGCCATTGATTTACATTGGACTCGTTACTGTGCGAGTAATCGCTGGGAAACTCGCAGAGTACCGAGTCCTGCGAGTCCCTTACTACTCGCCGAGTAACGAGTCCTAGCGAGTAGACTCGCCCATCCCTACTAGCCCTTAATTAATCTTCTGTAGTACCCAACCAAACCTAAGAATTGACGTACCTCTCTGACGGTGTTTGCCTCTGCCAGTCCTGGATAGCTGTCACTTTTTCTGGGTCTGGTGCTACTCCATCTGCGCTGACCACATGCCCGAAGTATTGGACTTTTAGTTTCAGCAGGTGACATTTAGATGGTTTAAGCTTCATTCCGTACGTTGTTAGAGCCGTAAATACTTCCGCCAGGTGTTCCAGATGTTCTTCATAGGTTTTGGTATACACGATGACGTTGTCCAGGTATAAGAGTACCGTCTCGAAGTTCCAGTGTCCCAGGCAACATTCCATGAGTCTTTGAAAGGTTCCCAGTGCATTGCATAACTCAAATGGCATGCTGTTGAATTCGCATAGGCCCATTGGTGTTGTGAATGCTGTCTTCTCCCGGTCTTCTTCTGCAACGGAGACCTACCAATATCCGCTAGTGAGATATAACATAGAGAAATAATTAGCAGTCTTTAATGCAGCAAGAGACTCCTCTATTCGGGGTAACGGGTAAGCATCTTTGTGAGTGATCTTATTCATTTCCCTGTAATACACACACATCCGCATAGTGCCATCCTTCTTTCTGACCAGGACTAAGGTGACTGCCCAGGGACTACAGCTATCTCTTATAACCTTGGCTTCCTTTATGTCCTGTAGCATCTCTTTGGCACACTGATAGTGGTTTGGTGGAATTGGTCTGTGTCTCACTTTAATTGGGGGATGATCTCCTGTGGATATGTGATGGTGTACTCCTTTAATCCTCCCAAAATCTAATGGATGCTTACTAAATACATGTTCAAACTCTTGTGCTAACCGGTAGACTCTGTGCTTCTGGTGGGGAGGGATGGCATCAGTTCCTACGTGCAACTGCTGACACCACTCCTCTAACTGTCCTTTGGAGTTGTTATCCTCTGCCTGGTTTGACGGGGAAAAGGGCTTTAGTGTCAGTATGTTGTCACAGACAGTGTACAGCTTTGCTACAGTAGCATACCAGGGTAGTTTTGCTTCTTCTTCCCCACAATTTAATACACGGATTGGTACTGTTCCCATTCGTACATCCACCACCCCTCTGGCTGTCAATAGTGTAGGTCTATGCTCTGATTATACCAGCTCTACAACTGCCTGGTATTCCTTTCCTCTGAGACCTATAGCTGCTCGACACCATATCATCATTTCACTTTTCAGTGGTAGCACAATAGAAAACGGGTTTGTTACCCGTACACTGCCAATCTCTCCCCCAGACAGATTCACCTGTTGCTTGTGGATGAGGGCTCGGATCTCTCTTTGGAGGACTCTCTTCCACCCATAACTAGCAGTCACAGCAATCTGTTGGAGTAAAAACAACACTTCTCCAAGCAGTTTTCAATCACATTAGTTCCAATTACCATGTAGGGGTATTTTTCATTAGCGTCATCTTCTACCACACATAACCCTTGGCCTTTTAACTCCACCCTCCCCAGCTTTATTGTCACTTCTCTAGACCCCACCTGATTCAGTGGTTGTCCATTAGTTTCAAGAATGACAAAGTTAGAGTCTGTGGATCTAAGATCAGTATCGGACCAAAATTGTTTGTAAAGGATATGTGGGATGGGGGTAACCTTGACCCAGTGTCCAGTAGGTCCAATGTGGGGATTTCTTTTAGCGTAATGTTGAGGTACGGACTGCCTCCCACGTAACGACTATGCCAGTCATAGGGGCCCTGTCGTCTTACTCCTGGGGATTGGCCCTCGGACCTCCTCACCATCAGAGGTACCTCCAGAGCAGGGCGAGCCAGGGACCACCAGTGTAAGGGTCAGATTAGCTCCCCCTGAATCCCCTCCACCCTCTCACCTTTCAGTTACCTGATTCCCTCACCTCCTAAGCGTGACAGTAGCAGAGCTGGGTATGTATTGTGCATGTAGTATCCGTGTAGCAGAGCTGTGTGGCTAAATGTTCATGTAGCAGAGCTGTGTGTGTTTGTATGTGCATGTATTGGGCATATAGCAGAGCTGTGTGTGGTGTCCATGTAACAGACCTGTGTGTGTGGTGTGCATGTAGCAGAGCTGTGTGTCTAAATGTTCCTGTAGCAGAACTGTGTGTGTTTGTATGTGCATGTACACTCCCTGACAGAAGTTATGTCGCTTATTCATGTTATGTACATAAAAGCTTATAACCTGACGTTAAATTCATCAATTGGGCTAATCATTATGTTTGGGAAAGTAAAAAACCAAGGGTGTCTAGTAGACTTCTGTCTTATCCATATGATATGGGAGGGATGGGCATGCATAATCTCATGGCCTATGATAGAGCGGCGGTCCTGACGGGACTCAGGGACTGGTGGAATATGGACAGTGACCACAAATGGTTGCAGATAGAGTCATTACTTGCCCGACACCACTCTAATAGACTGATCTTGGAGACGGAAGTAATTAAGCGAAGCACTATGGTCAGGCCCATATTTGGAGTTCCTGCTGCCCTAGGCACTGTCAGCGATGCCCCCCCCCATCACGCCCCGCCCTGTCGCGCCTCTCCCCCCTGTTGTGCCTCGTTCCCCCTCGCCGCAGAAATTCTGTATGTTCATGTTGTATGTTCTCCAAGTGTTTGCATGGGTTTCCAACCACACTACAGAGACATACTGATAGGATGTTTACATTGTGAGTCCCAATAGGGACAGTGTTGATGATGTATGTAAAGTGCTGTGAAGTTCATAGTCTAATATAAATGCAAAAAATATTATTCTTAATATGATGTCACAATACCAGGATCTGAGGATCTTCTATTTCAAGGTCAGGGGCTCTCTGATGCCATGTTGCTGCCTGTCTCGCTGTCGTCCTCTTTTGACACTGCAGTGTGGTGGCCAAGAGAGCATTAACTGGTTAATAACAAGAAGTATGGAGTGTGTACTGAGCCATAAATCCTCCCCATATCATGTCCAGCAGTGATTGTAGGATTACTATATGGATTTTATTATTAGGGTACGGACACACTGGCATAAAACCCGGATGACTGCAATGTGTGATTTTATACTGCACTCGGACCAATGTTAATCAATGCCTGAGAGCACATTGGCGAGTGTCGGATGCCTTTTTCTCAGCCAGATTCTGGATGGCAGTTGCAACATGCTGCGACAGTATGAGTCATGCGTGAGACTCACCAATGCAAGGCTATGGGTCTGACAAAATCACAGACAGCAGTCGGACCATCCGAGAGGCATCCGTTTTTTATCACTGATACATTCTCATTCTGTAGCTGAGAACACTGTAAAACGTTCCTGTAAATGATTCTACAGTAATAGCTGCTGAGGAAAAACACGGATTGCACACGGACACCAAAATTTTGCAACTTTTCAAAGCAATATATGCCAGAATTGTGTTAAAACTCCTTTGATGAATAGGGACGATCAGGTACAGTGATCAGATTATACTATGCATTCACCTATGCAGTCTACAAATTCTGTGGCCCAAAAAAATAAAAAAATACAGAAGAATGCAAAACAATATGTAATATACAGTAACAGTACAAGAAATATAGGAACGTCGGCCAAGGATTTTAAGGAGAGAGCTGACCAGTCCCTTACACTGTGTGCAAATACGGCCCTGTGTATACACAGGACAATCCACCACCAATATGGCCGCCCCCTGCAGCCGCCACTCAGCTTTCCTAGAGTACTGAAAGGTATTAAAGCCTAGTATGGAGGAAACAGGAGTCACTTGTCATTCAGGAGCCTGGGAAAGATGGGTGTGGACACGGGAAAATGGATGGATGAATAAAATGTGTTGATTACAGGGAGAGAAAAAAAGACAGTAAAATAGAGAAAGAAAACACTAACTACAGAACTGCTTGATATGATATACATGAATGGTTAAATAAATGAATGAATGAATGAATGAATGAATGAATGAGACACAATGTGCAGATTGGAGAAAGGAAAAAAGGAGAAAAAAAGAAAGAAAAAGAGGGCAAGAGAAAAAAAAGAGAAAATAAAAGAATGAAAGCTAGAAAGAGGAGACCGAGAGAAAGATAGCAAGAGGGAAAGTGACAGGGAAAGAGAGGGGAGAAAGAGGGAAATAAAGAGATAAAAGGAGAAAGAGAGAGGGAGAAAGAGGGGAAAAAGAGGAGAGAGAAAAACAGGTAGAGAGAGAATGAGAGAGAGAAAAAAAGAAAGTGAAAAAGAGAGAGGAAGAAACAGAAAGAGAGAGAAAAAGAGTGAAAGAGGGAGACAAAGAGACAGATAAACCCCCTATATACAGTGCAGCACTGTATACACACAGCCTCCCTGACTCCTCTGTGACTGACTGTCTGTCAGGGGATCGTCATCGCATGTATCCCGCCTGCCACCCGGCAGCCACCCGCCATCAATGATCATCATCATCATCAAATTCATGATGCATGATGATTGATGCCCCCATGCCAGAGGTGTATGTAGGTTTTCTAGCACCCGGGGCAAGAGTTCAGTCACTGGTACACACGCCTCGTACACACGCGGCTCCGCTCTCCTCGTACACACGCGGCTCTGCTCCGTACACCTCGTACACACTTGGCTCCTCTCCGTACACCTCGTACACATGCGTCTTTGCTCCGTACACCTCGTTCACACGCGGCTCCACTCCGTACACCTCGTTCACACGCGGCTCCGCTCCGTACACCTCGTACACACGCGGCTCCGCTCCATACACCTCATACACACGCGGCTCCGCTCCGTACAACTCGTACACACACGGCTCCGCTCCATACACCTCATACACACGCGGCTCCACTCCGTACACCTCGTACACACACGGCTCCGCTCCGTACACCTCGTACACACATGGCTCCGCTCCGTACACCTCGTACACACACGGCTCCGCTCCTTACACCTCGTACACACACGGCTCCGCTCCATACACCTCATACACACGCAGCTCCGCTCCGTACACCTTGTACACATACGGCTCCACTCCGTACACCTCGTACACACACGGCTCCGCTCCGTACACATCATACACACACGGCTCCGCTCCATTCACCTCATACACACACGGCTCAACGCCGTACACCTCATACACACTCGGCTCCGCTCCGTACACCTCGTACACACACAGCTCAGCTCCATACACCTCATACACACATGGCTCAACGCCGTACACTTCGTACACACTCGGCTCCGCTCCGTACACCTCGTACACACGTGGCTCCGCTCTGTACACTTCATACACACACGGCTCTGCTCCGTACACCTTCGGCTCTGCTCAGGGCTCTGCTCCATTGGACAATATCAGCCCTGAGTATCAAACGGCAGGAGCCAGGGGGAGCGGCATAGGAGAAGGGTGCGACGCCAGCAGCAGTGGCCAGCTCCCAGCAGGGTGGCGGCCGCCGCAGCTTCACCCGGTAAGACCGCAGCGGCGCCCTAACTGTGCAGGCAATAGGAGGGGCTGCAGTCTGCTAGCAAAACCCCCCCCCCAGTCCTCTATAAGGCTCAGGCAGCAGGGGGGCTTGATGCACCCCTGGCTCTGCTACATCCACACTGTACATCCTTCCTAATCCTACACATTAACTTCACCTCGTCCAGCACCATGACAACCATCACAGCAGAGTCCTGCACAGGAGCTGATCATGTGGCCCCTGACTCCGCCCCTCAATGTGACATCATCACAGGTCCTGTAAGCACAGAGCAGCCATAGATGTACTGTTCTGCTCTGTAGGTGGAAATCAATGTGGTGGGCATATCATGCGGCTGGCAGAGAGACCCAGCCTCGGGCACTGCATCAGAAGGCTGGCAGCGCCCTCCATGCCTGGTGCAGCCGGGGCAAATGACCAGCCATCCCCCTCATAGATACGGCCCTGCCCCATGCACCAGCAGTGCACACATACCGGCGTCGGCATCCGGACTCCGGCGCTGACTAACTGAGCCGCTGCCGGCTCCGCGGGAACGTCAAGTAATCTCTCCTCCACGGTGGCGCCCCTCCTCCTCGTCTCTTCCGGGTCTTCTGCGGCTGCCTGCAGGCTGAGGTCGGTGGGCGGGCGTGATGATGATGGGGGTGGGGCTTGAGACCCAGGGGCGGGGCTTGCGACCCGGCCGGCTGGGAGCACAAAAAAAATTATAATAAAAAACACGCTCAGGTGCCGCCCCCCCAACGGCTCCGCCCTAGGCACGTGCCTACAAGTGCCTAAGGGCAAATACGGCCCTGACTATGGTCGCTTAGTTACCGTCATCGGAGGCTATTATACATTGCTGGAGGACTATGGCCTCCAAACTGCTGTTACTCCCTAAGACTGAGATCTCCCTACGTGCCCTAGAATATCACATTTCATATATTAACCTTCAACATTGGGTGATGGCTGGAGTTCATTCGATAGCAGAGTTGTTGGAGGACAACGTAATAATTCCTTTTGATAAATTAGTTATAAGGTTCCCAGGCCTACGGCCTCTGTTTTACTAGTACTTGCAAATAAGACATTTACTCCGCTCTAAACCGACATCCCCCTTCTTTATTTTACCTAAAGATAAGAGAGCGGTGGGTTATTTCCTTCATTCAGAAACCAGTTCCAAGGGGGTATCTATACTGTACAGGGCCCTAAATGACCCAGATCTGGAAGAAAAATTGACGTATATGACCCGATAATATAATAATAATAATATTTATTCATTTACATAGCGCTATTAATTCCATAGCACTTTACATACCGTATATACTCGCGTATAAGCCGAGTTTTTCAGCCCAAAAATTGGGCTGAAAAGTACCCCCCTCGGCTTATACGCGAGTCAGTGCTGTATACCGATGTATACATCGGTACATACCGATGTATACATCGGTATACAGCAGCCCCCGCATCCCCAGTAATCCAGGGCCCCCCCAGCGTCTCTCCGGTCACCTGAAAAGCAAACTATACTTATCAGTGTCCGCTGTCCGCGCCCGCTCGCCTCTGCCGTGACAGTGCCGTCTGCGATCCTCCTTCTTCATGCGGCGTCTTCCGGGTTCCTGTGCTCGTCGCAGGGAATGACGTCATTCCCTGCGACGAGCACAGGAAACCGGAAGACGCCGCATGAAGAAGGAGGATCGCAGACGGCACTGTCACGGCAGAGGCGAGCGGGCGCGGACAGCGGACACTGATAAGTATAGTTTGCTTTTCAGGTGACCGGAGAGACGCTGGGGGGGCCCTGGATTACTGGGGCCCTGTATACTACCGCTGGGGCTGCAATCTACTACCACTCGGGGCTGTATATACTACCACTGGGGCTGTATATACTACCACTGGGGCTGTATATACCACTGGGGCTGTATATACTGCTGGGGCGCCTTTACTACCGCTGGGGCTGCAATCTACTACCACTGGGGCTGTATATACTACCACATGGGGCTGTATATACTACCCACTGGGGCTGAATATACCTGTGGGGCTGCTGTATACTACACTGGGGCTGTATATACCTGTGGGGCTGCTGTATACTACCACTGGGGCTGTATATACCTGTGGGCTGCTGTATACTACCACTGGGGCTGTATATACCTGTGGGGCTGCTGTATACTACACTGGGGCTGTATATACCTCTGGGGCTGCTGTATACTACACTGGGGCTGTATATACTACCACTGGGGCTGTATATACCACTGGGGCTGTATATACTGCTGGGGCCCTGTATACTACCGCTGGGGCTGCAATCTACTACCACTGGGGCTGTATATACTACCACTGGGGCTGTATATACTACCACTGGGGCTGAATATACCTGTGGGGCTGCTGTATACTACACTGGGGCTGTATATACCTGTGGGGCTGCTGTATACTACCACTGGGGCTGTATATACCTGTGGGGCTGCTGTATACTACACTGGGGCTGTATATACCTGTGGGGCTGCTGTATACTACACTGGGGCTGTATATACCTCTGGGGCTGCTGTATACTACACTGGGGCTGTATATACCTCTGGGGCTGCTGTATACTACACTGGGGCTGTATATACCTCTGGGGCTGCTGTATACTACCACTGGGGCTGTATATACCTGTGGGGCTGCTGTATACTACCACTGGGGCTGTATATACCTCTGGGGCTGCTGGATGCTACCACTGGGGCTGTATATACCTCTGGGGATGCTGTATACTACCACTGGGGCTGTATATACCTCTGGGGATGCTGTATACTACCACTGGGGCTGTATTTACTTCTGGGGCTGCTGTATACTACCACTGGGGCTGTATATACCTGTGGGGCTGCTGGATACTACCACTGGGGCTGTATATACCTCTGGAGCTGCTGGATGCTACCACTGGGGCTATATATACCTCTGGGGCTGCTGTATACTACCAATGGGGCTGTATATACCTCTGAGGCTGCTGTATACTACCTCTGGGGCTGCTGTATACTACCACTGGGGCTGCTGTATATACCTTTGGGGCTGCTGTATACTACCTCTGGGGCTGCTGTATATACCTGTGGGGCTGCTGTATACTACCACTGGGGCTGTATATACCTCTGGGGCTGCTGTATACTACCACTGGGGCTGTATATACTTCTGGGGCTGCTGTATACTACCACTGGGGCTGTATATACCTGTGGGGCTGCTGGATACTACCACTGGGGCTGTATATACCTCTGGAGCTGCTGGATGCTACCACTGGGGCTATATATACCTCTGGGGCTGCTGTATACTACCAATGGGGCTGTATATACCTCTGAGGCTGCTGTATACTACCTCTGGGGCTGCTGTATACTACCACTGGGGCTGCTGTATACTACCACTGGGGCTGCTGTATACTACCACTGGGGCTGCTGTATATACCTTTGGGGCTGCTGTATACTACCTCTGGGGCTGCTGTATACTACCTCTGGGGATGCTGTATACTACCACTGGGGCTGTATATACCTCTGGGGATGCTGTATACTACCACTGGGGCTGTATATACCTCTGGGGCTGCTGTATACTAACTACTGGAGCTGCTGCTGTATATACCACTGGGGCTGCTGCTGTATACTACCACTGGGGAGGCTGCTGTATACTACCACTGGGGCTGCTGTATATACCTTTGGGGCTGCTGTATACTACCTTGGGGCTGCTGTATATACCTGTGGGGCTGCTGTATACTACCACTGGGGCTGTATATACCTCTGGGGCTGCTGTATACTACCACTGGGGCTGTATATACTTCTGGGGCTGCTGTATACTACCACTGGGGCTGTATATACCTGTGGGGCTGCTGGATACTACCACTGGGGCTGTATATACCTCTGGAGCTGCTGGATGCTACCACTGGGGCTATATATACCTCTGGGGCTGCTGTATACTACCAATGGGGCTGTATATACCTCTGAGGCTGCTGTATACTACCTCTGGGGCTGCTGTATACTACCACTGGGGCTGCTGTATACTACCACTGGGGCTGCTGTATACTACCACTGGGGCTGCTGTATATACCTTTGGGGCTGCTGTATACTACCTCTGGGGCTGCTGTATACTACCTCTGGGGATGCTGTATACTACCACTGGGGCTGTATATACCTCTGGGGATGCTGTATACTACCACTGGGGCTGTATATACCTCTGGGGCTGCTGTATACTAACTACTGGAGCTGCTGCTGTATATACCACTGGGGCTGCTGCTGTATACTACCACTGGGGAGGCTGCTGTATACTACCATTGGGGGGCCTGTATACCACACTGCTGGGGGCTGTATACCTGTGCTGGAGTCCACCCTCGGCTTATACACGAGTCAATAGGTTTTCCAGGTTTTGGGGGCAAAAGTAGGGGGGTCGGCTTATACACGGGTCGGCTTATACACGAGTATATACGGTACATAAGTAATGCTGTCTCTCTTGGAGCTCACAATCTAAATATCCTATCAGTATGTCTTTACAATGTGGGAGGAAACCGGAGTGCCCGGAGGAAACCCACGCAAACACGGGGAGAACATACAAACTCCTTGCAGATGTTGTCCTTAGTGTCCTTGCTGCAAAGGCTACAGTGCTAACCACTTGAGCCACCGTGCTGCCCCAATGGGAAAGAGATCTAACAATTTCTACGGATCCACAGAATTGGCGAGATGGCTTGGGTGAGGTTCAACGAGTCTCGTCGTGCTTAAACCATCTAGAGCAGCTCAAAAAGACGCACATGAGATGCTACTATTACCCAGCTCAGATGGCACACTTTGGGACAGAGTCATCATCTTTATGTTGGAAAGGATGCAATAGAGAGGGCACGTTGGACCACATGTGGTGGTTTTGTCCAAAACTTCAATCATTCTGGGGGGCACTGGTTAGTTTGATAAGGGAAGTACTGGGGTTTCATTTAGAGATATCACCATGAATGGGAATCCTACATATGGGGTTAATGGATGTCCCCTGGGAAATTAGAGGAATGTTGTCACACATCCTTATCGTGGCAAGGTCAGCTATCACAGCTAAATGGAGAGGAGCGAGTATCCCTTCGGTAAGGAAGATAGAGACCAGACTGAACACGAACTGTCAATATTAGAGGGCACTGGCACACACGCCCAAAGCAAAAAAGAAAACTGCTAAAATATGGGAACCTTGGTTAATTCACCCACTGTGTGTACATGGAGAGGGGTGAGGAAATGGGGTACTCTGCGATCCCCAGGGGCGTAACTACAATAGGTGTAGGGGTTGCAATGCACCTGGGCCCTGCAGCCTAGGATGGCCCCAGAAGTCTCTTTGGCCTATAGAAAAAGACTAATACTATTAAAGATTTGCAATAATTGGGGGCCCTGTTGGAGCTTTTGCATCGGGGCCCCTGGGCCTGAAGTTACGCCACTGGTGATCCCCTCCCCACTCTTCAGAGATGCAAGAGGAATCTGGCCCTCATTCTCTCCCTCCCAACCTGCATTGTACCCCAGGTATTGAAATAGTATAAACATGAGTCAATTGACAATTGCAGCACTTACAGATATAAATTACTTATCACAACCATTGGGGAAATTAAATGTAATCAATCCATTATTTTTTTCTTTCGATGTTTACGTTCTTTTGTACATATATTTCTTTTTTATTTCATAGCTATACTGTTAAATTTGTATGCCCGGTGGTTAGGGCATTGTTGAGGACACGTGTTTGGCCCTATAGAATGCTTGTTTTGTCCTTTATGTAAAATTTAATAAACATATTGTTTAAAAAAAAAAAATTCTTCCATTGGTTGTATAAATTACTCGTTTCAAAGCTGAAACCTTCAAAATGTGCTTTAGGTTAAGACAATAAATTGGCATCAATGCTGAAATATTGATCATTTAATGAACACGAATGGTCAGATTTTGGCAAGACAAAAGTTTTGTCGCCCACAGAAAGTAATGTGATTTTGAAAGAAAAAATTATCTTAAAATACAAATATATGTTGCATAACATTGGTGAATGAAGTTGTGGTGCTATTAAAGTCATATTTAATATTTTGTGTGACTTCCATGAACTCGAAGGTTGCATCCATGCGGTTCAACAATGATTCATACAATTTATTAATGAAGTCATCAGGAATAGCAAAGAATGCAGTCTTACAGAGTTCATCTAGATTCTTTGGTTTTGTCTTCCAAGCTTCCTGTTTCATCCTACTCAAACATGCTCAATGATGCTCATATCTGGTGACTGGGCTAGCTAGTCCTTGAGCACCTTGATCTTTTTTGCCTGGAGGAACTTTGTTGTAGAGATGGATGTATGAGATGGAGCACCATCCTGCTGCAGAATTTGACCCCTTTTATTATTTGTAATATAAGAGGTAGTTAATACTTCTTGATATTTTAGGCTATTGATATTGCCTTCTACCTTGCAAATGTTTTGCACACCCCCATACTTGAATGTAACCCCAGACCATGATCTTTCCGCCACCAAATTTAACTGTTTTCTGGATGTATTTTGGATCCATACGGGCTCCAGTAGGTCTCCTGCAGTATTTGCGGCAGATGTGGTTTAATTCTACTGAATATTCATCATAGAAATCCACCTTCCGACACTTTTCCAGTGTCCATCTGTTTAGCAGGCTGTGGGACTTTGCAAATGCCACACAGCTTTTTATTTGCTTTTTGTTTAGTGCTGGCTTCTGGGCACTGATTCGACCATGGTGGCCATTTCAAGACAGAATCCTACAAACTGTTCTAGTTGACACAGGAACTTGAGGTGACCAGGCCTGTTGGAGCTCTGCTGCAGTGGAAGAGGGGCTTGCTTTGGATTTTCTAACCAACAAATGTTCCTCCTGAGCAGTTGTCTTGCGGGGTCTGCCGGACCTGGGCTTGTTAAACACATCTCCAGTCTCTTCAAATCTTTTTTTTAGTTCTTTGTACTTAATGCTGAGACACATTAAAGGTGCCAGCCACCTCTGCATTGGATCTGGTCTTCAGCCTCTTGATGATCAAGGCTTTGGTCACAGGGTGGAATTTTGGCATGTTGTCAGAGTTCAAGTTGCAGTTCAAGTGAAGGTCTGGGGTGCTGGGTTTCTTTTTAGACACACCCACTAATTAACATGAGCACAGGTGAGGATGTAAACTAGGATTGAGTACATTATATGACCAGGCGACAAAACTTTTGTCTTGCTAAAATCTGACCATTCTGTGTTCACTAAATGATCATTATTTCAGCATTAATGTCAATTTATTTTCTTAACCTAAATTTCAGAGGGTTTCAGCTTTCAAAAGAATAATTTTTGTAACCAATGGATGAATTTAACATCAGGTTATAAACTTTTATTTACATAGCATAAATAGGCAACATCATTTCTGTCAGTGAGTGTATTGGGCATATAGCAGAGCTGTGTGTGTGGTGTCCTTATAGCAGAGCTGTGTGTATCTACATTTGCATGTTGAGGAGCCATTTATTTCTATGGGCATATAGCAGAGCTGTGTGTGTCATATATCATTTGCAGAAAGTCACTAACTATAGATTTATTTCCTCCATCTTCTACCATAGTACATTAAAATTAATGATAATGACCCTCCCTTTAAACCGCCAGGGAAGCTTTATTTAATAGGAAGATTTGTTTTCATATTTTCAGCTGTGGAAACATGGGGTGCGGCTTATGGTGTGGGTGTGCAGCAGTGGGGAGGGACGGGGACAGAGTGTTAAAGGGGCCCACAGAGATGCTTTCACCCGGGGCCCACCACAAATCTGCAGCCAGTCCTGAGTCTATGAAATCCCTTTCTGGAGAAGTTGTGTAGTTCCTTTGTTGTTTTATTCCCACTTGTTTGTCTCTTTCCCCATGTTGTCTTATTGTTGTAGTAAGACTAGCATGTTGCAGCCCTGAACCTGAGGCCAAGGTGGCCTTCCCGGACATATTTTCCAGAGGGTGGGAATTTTATGGTATTCCGAGGAGCTTGTAAACTCTTTTTCAGGCTTCGTCCTCACTCTTCTGGAAGTAAGGACCTATGGGTGGTGATTGTTGTTTCTCTCCTTCAGGGTTTTTTCCTTTCTGACCGACTCACATTCTCTCTGGTCGGTAGATGAGTTTTTTGCAGATTGTTTCCATGGGGCTTGGTTAGGTGTCCCTCCTTTACTGCTCTTCCAGGTTGGTGTGAAGCCTGGCTAATCTGAAATCTAGCCTGGCCTCCTGTACTCCTCTCAACTTCGCTATCGTCGGGTAACCTTCTATTGGCTTGCCGCTCTCTCTTCAGGCGGTGCCTGGCCACCTTAATGTTGACTGCGCTGGTGCCTGTGAGACTTGAAGACTCCACGGTAATCCGGATTCTCTGCTGTGCCTGTAGCTAAAAGTCCATAAGACACAAGGGCGAATTTAGAAAATATATACTCTTTATTTAGGATTCTTGAAAAAAACAAGTTTAAAATCCTTACATACGGTAAATTTAACACAAATAAAAGAGGGGAAAAAGAACCATGTGAATGTCGTCAAAAAGCCGCTGTATTTCTTATAATGGCTACCAATCCATGTTTTTTCTTATAATAGCTAGAGTTATTGCAATATCCGGTGGTACAGTATTAGGGGTGGCCGGGTGACTATATGGTAGGTACGTACAAGATCTTTAGCCTATCAAATTATTTCATATAATGCACTAATTAGTCTCAGATAATATACAATACATACTGGCAAGAGCACATATCTGTAATAGACGGCATTTGATTGTCCTCATACATATACTTCCTTTTGGAAGTGTACTGAGATACAGGCTGATTTTCTGCTAAGGGGAAAAAAAAACAAAAAAAAAACCTCTTTATATCTGATTTTCTAGCGAGTGTGACCGCGAGCTAAGTGTGACAGAGCAAGTGCGACAGAAGTAAGTGTGTGACTTGTGATTCAGTGAGGAGGTGTTTGGGAATTCTGCAACAAATACCTGTGTGAATTGCTGACTGTTTTTTGTTTTTTTATCTTTACCTTTTTAATTTTATTGGGCTTTCTTAACTTTCCTTTCTCTCTACAAGTTTATAGACTCTTATACAAGTTTATAGACTCTTATGGTGTAGCTATACTTACAAGGGGTTAATTAAGGGTGGGGGTGCATAATTAAGGGTTTATAAGAAGCAGCTGGTTGGGGCTTCCAGTCCTTTGGAAGTGCACTGAGATACAGGCTGATTTTCTGCTAAGGGGAAAAAAAACAAAAAAAAAACCTCTTTATATCTGATTTTCTAGCGAGTGTGACCGCGAGCTAAGTGTGACAGAGCAAGTGCGACAGAAGTAAGTGTGTGACTTGTGATTCAGTGACTTTGGATTCAGTGAGTTTGGAAGGGAGGAATTACTGAATTGCTGGTTGTATTTTGTTAATACTTTGCATTTCTTTTTACTTATCATTTCTGTCTGGTGCAATCCCCATTAGGAAATGAGCTCCATGATTGGCAATGCCATCCAGTGTACATCTTGCCACATGTATGCATTCCTTGACCAGCCGATCGAGGGTTCATACTGCTGTGTGAGATGTGAGTACGTTGTGCATTTGGAAGCCCAGATACTGGATCTAAATGAACAACTGACAACGCTGAGATCCATAGACAATATGGAAAGGAGTCTGCTGCTCACTGAACAGCTGCTCAATGGGATAGATGTGGGGGCAGGATGGTAGTATGGAGCTGCAGGACCGTGAGGTAGCTAGCTGGGTGACAGTTAGAAGGCGGTGTAGAGGGAAGGGTGCCAGGGAGGCTAGCCCTGATCTGGCACACCCCAATAAATTTGCTATGTTGGCAGATGAGGGGGGTGTAAGTTCAGGGATAGCAATGCTGCAGCAGGGCATGACCTCTGAAAGCCAGAGGAGTGTCTGCTCCAGTAAGGGGGAAAACAGGAGAGTAGGGCAGGCCAGACAGGTGCTGGTAGTGGGGGACTCAATTATTAGGGGAATAGACAGGGCAATCTGTCACAAAGACAGGGATCGTCGAACAGTGTGCTGCCTACCTGGCGCTCGAGTCCGGCACATCGCTGATCGGGTTGACAGATTACTGGGACTGGTGAGGACCCAGCGGTCATGGTGCACATTGGCACAAATGACAAAGTTAGAGGTAGGTGGAAGGTCCTTAAAGATGATTTCAGGGAATTAGGCTGCAAGCTTAAGGCAAGGACCTCCAAGGTAGTATTCTCTGAAATACTGCCTGTACCACGTGCCACACCAGAGAGGCAACGGGAGATTAGGGAGATAAATAAGTGGCCCAGGAATTGGTGTAGGAAGGAGGGGTTTGGGTTCCTGGAGAACTGGGCCGACTTCTCTGTTGGATCCAGGTTCTATGCTAGGGACGGGCTGCACCTCAATGGGGAGGGTGCAGCTGTGCTGGGGGAGAAAATGGCTAGAAGGTTGGAGGAGTGCTTAAACTAGGGATTGGGGGGTGAGGGTATTCATTGTATAGGAGGGGAAGATAGTGTAAACAGTAACCTGGGCACAAGTAATAAAATTGGGGGTGGCATGGGGGGTGGGGTTAGAGCAGACAATCTAGTAGGAAGGAAGAGAGGTAATAAGAGATGCATAAAGTGCATGTTCACTAATGCCAGAAGCCTCACCAACAAAATGGAGGAATTAGAATTGATTTTGTTGGAAAATAATTATGACATGGTGGGGATTTCGGAGACTTGGCTGGACGAGAGCCATGACTGGGCTGTTAATTTACAGGGCTATTGTCTGTTCAGAAATGACCGTACAAATAAGCGAGGAGGAGGTGTATGTTTATACGTAAAATCATCCTTAAAACCCATCCTGCGTGATAATATAGGTGAATCTAATGGAAATGTAGAGTCCCTGTGGGTGGAGATAAGGGGAGGGGGAAAAAATAATAAATTACTGATAGGGGTTTGTTATAAGTCTCCAACAATAATGGAAGTGGAGGAGAATATCCTCATAAAGCAAATAGATGAAGCAGCGACTCAGGGAGAAGTCATTATTATGGGGGACTTCAACTACCCTGAAATACATTGGGGATCAGAAACCTGCAGTTCCAGCAAGGGTAATAAGTTTTTGAAAACTATGAGAGACAATTACCTTTCACAACTGGTTCAGGACCCAACAAGAAGGGGGGCACTGCTGGACCTAATATTAACCAACAGGCCAGACCGCATATCAAATATACGGGTTGGAGGTCACTTGGGTAATAGTGATCATAACTTAATAAGCTTTCAAGTATCCTTTACTAAGACGTGTAGTAGAGGGTCCACAAGGACACTAAACTTCAGGAAGGCAAATTTCCAACGGTTGAGAGATGATCTTAGTGCAATAAACTGGGACGATGTCCTGAGACATAAAAGTACACAACACAAATGGGAGATGTTTATTAGCATCCTGAAAAGGACCTGTGCACAATATATACCCTATGGGAATAAGCATGCTAGAAATAGGAGGAAACCACTATGGCTAAATAAAGCGGTAAGAAGTGCAATATGTGACAAAAAGAAAGCATTTAGGGAATTAAACCAAGTAGGTAGTGATGAAGCATTAAATAAATACAGAAAATTAAATAACATTTGTAAAAAGCAAATCAAGGCAGCAAAGATTGAGACAGAGAGACTCATTGCCAGAAAAAGTAAAAAGAATCCCAAAATATTTTTTAACTACATAAATAGTAAGAAACTAAAAAATGATGGTGTTGGCCCCTTTAAAAATAGTCTGGATGAAATGGTGGATGAGGATGAGGAAAAAGCCAATATGCTAAATGACTTTTTTTCAACAGTATTTACACAAGAAAATCCCATGACAGACAATATGATCAGTGATAACAAAAAGTCTCAATTAAATGTCACCTGCTTAACCCAAGAGGAAGTACGGCATCGTCTAAAAATCACTAAAATTGACAAATCACCGGGCCCGGATGGGATACACCCCAGAGTGCTGCAGGAATTAAGTACTGTCATAGATAGACCATTATTTTTAATATTTAAAGATTCCATAAAAACAGGGTCTGTACCACAGGACTGGCGTATAGTAGTGATGGGCGAATCCTAAATTACTCGGAATCGCTTGACTCTAGCGAGTCCGAGCACAGGACTCGCTACTCGTTGCGAGTCTAGCGAGTCCAATGTTAATGAATGGGGAAGCGAGTAATGGCGAGTAGTGTGAGATTTACAAATCGCAGATGTGTCTCGGAAGCTTCAGCCTGAAGCAATCCTAGTTTTGTCATTTATTTGCATTGGACTCGTTTACTTTGCAACTGTAATCGCTGGGAAACTCGCACAGATAAGAGTCCTGTCTTCTCAGTGTGCTGGCTGCCAGCTCCAGGGTCCTAGAGCCCGCCTGCTGCCTGATGTAGCAGAGCTGAAATTGTTCATAGTCTGCTCATTCCCTGTGTACAGACATGAATGCCTGTGCACAGAGATGATGTAGCAGTGCTGAGATTGTTCTCAGTCTGCTCATTCCCTGTGCACAGACATCTATATCTATGCACAGGGGATGTAGCAGAGAGGACATCGCGTTTTGGACTGCGTCGGACGGAAGAGGATTTTTTTAATTAAAGATGGAGTCCCTAATGGCTTTTTTTTTTAATTTCTAATAAAAAATTTTCTTTGTGTTGTGTTTTTTTTTAAAACAATTTAATAGAAATTCATGGCGGTCATGTCTAATATTGGCGTGACCGCCATAAATTTCGGGCTTAGGGCCAGCTGATAATACAAAGCTGGCCCTAACCTCTTTATTACCCAGCGTGCCACCGTTACCAGGGCCGCTGGAAGAGCGGGGTTCAGCGCCAGAGGATGGCGCTTCAATGAACGCGCCATCTTCTGGGGCGGCTGCGGGCTGCAATTTGCAGCGGGGGGTGCCCAGAAAGCTTGGGCATCCCTGCGCTGCGGATTCCAGCCCCCAGCTGCTTAGCTGTACCTAGCTAGACATAGAAATTGCGCGGAGCCCCACGCATTTTTTTTAAATTATTTCATGAAATTCTGAGATTCTGACTCTGAGACTCTGAGACTCTGACTCTGAGACTCTGACTCTGAAATTCATGAAATAATTTAAAAAAAATGCGTGGGGCTCCGCGCAATTTCTATGTCTAGCCAGGTACAGCTAAGCAGCTGGGGGCTGGAATCCGCAGCGCAGGGATGCCCAAGCTTTCTGGGCACCCCCCGCTGCAAATTGCAGCCCGCAGCCGCCCCAGAAGATGGCGCATTCATTGAAGCGCCATCCTCTGGCGCTGAACCCCGCTCTTCCAGCGGCCCTGGTGGCGGTAGCACGCTGGGTAATAAAGGGGTTAATACCAGCTTTGTTATACAAGCTGGTATTAAGCCCGAGATTCTTAATGTCAGGCCAAGTTTGACCCAGCCACTAAGAATCTCCAATAAAGGGTTAAAAAAAACACAACACAGAGAAAAAAGTTTATTTGAAATAAAAAAAAAAGCCATTAGGGACTCCATCTTTAATTAAAAAATTCCTCTTCCGTCCGACGTAGTCCAAAACGCGATGTCCTCTCAGCTATATCCCCTGTGCATAGATAGATGTCTATGCACAGGAAATGAGCAGACTGAGAACAATCTCAGCACTGCTACATCATGTCTGTGAGCAGGCGGGCTCTAGGACCCTGGAGCTGGCAGCCTGCACAGAGAAGACAGCTGGACTCGGCTCCCAATGTAACAGCAGTTATTTGCGAGTTTCCCTGCTATCACTGGCACAGTAGCCGAATCTAATGCAAACAATGGCAATCCTAGTTTTGTCAGCGTTTCTGAAAAAACTAGGATTGATATTGATTTGCATTGGACTCGTGCGAGTAATCACTGGGAAACTCGCAGAGTACCGAGTCCTGCGAGTCCCTTACTACTCGCCGAGTAACGAGTCCTAGCGAGTAGATTCGCCCATCCCTAGCGTATAGCAAATGTGGTGCCAATATTCAAAAAGGGGACAAAAACTGAACTTGGAAATTATAGGCCAGTAAGCTTAACCTCTACTGTGGGTAAAATCCTAGAGGGTTTTCTAAGAGATGCTATACTGGAGTATCTGAACAAGAATAACCTCATGACCCATTATCAACATGGTTTTACGAGGGACCGTTCCTGTCAAACTAATCTAATAAGCTTCTATGAAGAAGTAAGTTCTGGACTGGACCAAGGAAATGCAGTGGATGTGGTGCATATGGACTTTTCAAAAGCTTTTGATACAGCGCCACACAAAAGGTTGATACATAAAATGAGAGCAATGGGGATAGGGGAAAATATGTGTAAGTGGGTTAAGAACTGGCTTAGTGATAGGAAACAAAGGGTGGTTATTAATGGAACACACTCAGAATGGGTCACAGTTAACAGTGGGGTACCACAGGGGTCAGTGTTGGGCCCGCTTCTATTTAATATATTTATTAATGACCTTGTAGGGGGCATACAGAGTGGAATCTCAATATTTGCAGATGACACTAAACTCTGCAGGGTAATCAATACAGAGGAGGACAATTTTATATTACAGGAGGATTTATGTAAACTAGAAGCTTGGGCTGCTAAATGGCAAATGCGCTTTAATGGGGATAAATGTAAAGTCATGCACTTGGGCAGAGGAAACAAAAGGTATAATTATGTGCTTAATTGTAAAACACTGGGCAAAACTGTCACTGAAAAAGACCTGGGTGTATGGGTAGATGACAAACTCACATTTAGTGGCCAGTGTCAGGCAGCTGCTGCAAAGGCAAATAAAATAATGGGATGCATTAAAAGAGGCATAGACGCTCATGAGGAGAACATAATTTTACCTCTATACAAGTCACTAGTGCGACCACACTTAGAATACTGTGTACAATTCTGGTCTCCGATGTATAAGAAAGACATAGCTGAACTAGAGCGGGTCCAGAGAAGAGCGACAAAAGTCATTAGAGGACTAAGGGGTCTGCAATACCAAGACAGGTTATTAAACTTGGGGTTATTTAGCTTGGAAAAACGAAGGCTTAGGGGTGATCTTATAATAATGTATAAATATATGAGGGTACAGTACAGAGACCTTTCTAATGATCTCTTTACTCTTAGGCCTGAGACTGGGACAAGGGGGCATCCTCTACGTCTGGAGGAAAGAAGGTTTAATCATAATCACAGACGCGGATTCTTTACTGTAAGAGCAGTGAGACTATGGAACTCTCTGCCACATGATGTTGTAATGAGTGACTCACTACTAACATTTAAGAAGGGCCTGGATGCCTTTCTTGAAAACTATAATATTACCAGTTATATATACTAGATTCTTTGATAGGGCGTTGATCCAGGGAATTAGTCTGATTGCCATATCTGGAGTCAGGAAGGAATTTTTTCCCCCAATGTGGAGTTAAGTGTTGCCACATGGGGTTTTTTTTGCCTTCCTCTGGATCAACATGTTAGGCTATGGGTTGAACTAGATGGACTTAAAGTCTTCCTTCAACCTTAAAAACTATGTTACTTCAATACAAATATTCCTCTTAAAATTAGTGGATTAGTATCAATGTAAAACTGACAAATGCCTCCACCACTCCAACTACTCTCACCATCTATCATACACGAGACTCAATTAGACACCACTATAAACAAGGTGCCAGTAAAGACAGACCTGACGACACTTACTCTGTTTATATTACACACTTCATATGATCATATGTCAAACAATGCAGCGCCATGATCAGTGGGGCTGTTTATAGTTCTAAGTGGTGGTGCTCAGTGCAGCACTCATACACCAACACAGTTTCCTACCACACTCCCAACTTGAAAGGCCACTCGCAGGCAAAAACTCATGTCATAGAAGTCAAGGTGAGAAGAGCATCTAGGGAAGTCAGAAAAACCTAAGCACATTGTACATGAAATCATTCAAGGACAATATCCACATACCTCCGTGGGTGTTACTAGGTGTTGTGGCGCCCCTGCGGGTATTAGCCACAGTATAAGATCATAATAGTTGCACTCACTTAGAAAGCCATGCCACTGCACTACCACCTTTGGCCAGTAGGGGGAGCTCAAGAGACACCAGAGACTTCCCTAGAGATAAAACACTGCTCTGAGGTGAATTTTCAGACAGTTGGAGCCATGAGCTCAGAGTGACAGGAGCTGCATTGAGTTCCTGAGGACTGGCTGACAATTTCCAGGGCCAAGCCATCGGTCTGAGGAGGAGAAAACTGATAAGAGGAACACTTTCAGAATCGGGTAGCATCATTATCTACCCTAGATAAAAAGCGCAGATACGGATACCGGATCCGTGGCTGCATTAGTTATATACAATACAGCAACCGGAAAACGTGAGGTAACAACAAGCTTCACAGGGCCAGACACAGCAACATACTAAGAGTTCAGCAGTACTCCCGGAGGGGGTAAGCAGAGAGAGACAAAGGACTCAAGTTGCCTGTTAAGTGGGACCCAGAGAGGACAGATTTGGGCCGGCAGCCAGTTCACACACGGCAGCAGGGCCACATAGACAGCGCAAGCAGGAGGTAAAGGACCTGGTGGGGCCTGAGCAACTGAACCCCTATTGCAGACTCCGGAGACGGGACTTGTTGTATTATAGTTTGGTTGAAAGTAAACCAGTTAAACCTCATCTGTGCCTCAGCCTCTGATTTAACAGCTACCATCTATCCAGGATTGGGACCATCACCGCTGAGAGAATTTGCTGTGAATCAAGTAAGTGTCTGTGTCCTTAACATCTCCTCACCATACTTCCATCTTCATCCATCATTAACTTTAACATCACCTGTCCAGGGGACCCTACAGCCCTACCCGGAAAAGGGCTATACCATCTCAGCTGCCTCTCACCATCATCCCCTGGCCAGTACAAGGCAGCGGTGGCCATATATAGCCACATTATTCTGGGTGGCGTCACGACAATAACATCTACAAACTTTATAAATTATATAAACTTCTAAATCCCCTGTAAATACCCCCTTTTAGGAGTGTGCCAGCCTGGGGCCACGGCCTGGGTCCAGCCACCAGTGACTCCCCCAAGGAAAGGGACCCTGCGCCGGGTATCCCGGTCCCCTAAGCTGGGCGGCACAGTGTCACGTCCTGGCCTGCACCTAACCCCTACGCGTTTCGTCGTAGGACTTCCTCAGGGGGTGGTATGCCATGTGGGGGTCTAGTTCGTTTTTTTTTTATAGTGTTTCAGGGTGATTACAGATCAGAAAACACTGTGTGTCTCCTCCTCCGCCTCCATTATCGGCGTCAGGGCCATGTGACCGCTCCCGATCATGTGACCCGCCCCACTTCCGGTCTTTGGAACGCAGAAACCGGAAACAGCGTCAGTACAGATGCTCCTCCGGATCGCAACCATGTGACAGGGAGGGGGCGTGTCCGGAAAGCTCCACATCGTCATGACGCTCTCAGAGGGGAGAAGGGAGGCAGGGAGAACCGCTGCATTATCAGGTACGTTGCTAAGCAACACCAGGTTCACAAAATAAGGTGTAAAGTGTAGGTATAATAAATGGATATGTATCGGATCATTGTAAAATAAGCCCCAAAGACACTCAATGACCGAAATTAATAAATTATAATACAATTCATTAAAAAAGTGCATATAAAAGTGCAAATACATGCCACATATGAAACAATGATATAGTAATATTAGAGATCAAAGAATGTGCATTTTATAGACTATATACATATCTAAGTAGTGTAATACAATGAAAAAAGTTAATGAGCAGCGTTTCTTTTACAGCAGATATGCCGAGTGCTTTTCAGTCCCTGTGATGGGGATCAACCAGCCTCACTATGCCTATATGCCAATAAAGGCAAGGAAATCACTCCAAACTGTGTGCTGCAGCCTCATTTTTTTGCAAGTAAGTAGTGTAATACTCTATAAGTCATTAGTTATACATAGTGAACAAAAAGTGCTGAGGTATATAATCCCCTTGCAGAAGTCCAGATTTCTTTCATTTCTTCCTTTCAACCAATCCACTATAAGGATATTCACATGATGATAATTCAGGAAAAAGGAAACATCTAGAGAGTAATAAACAACGAATAACGTTAAAATCATCATTAAGAACATCTAAGAACCACGAAACTCAGTTTACTGATGCAAATAAAGAAAGTCAACCATCTATACAGACTACAAGAACGACCGAAACCAAAATGCTCATTTAGACCAAATGGAGCCACAGTATTCAGTCTGTAGATCCACTTGCTCTCAGTCTGTCCCAGGGTCCTGCTCAAATTTCCACCTCGTTGACCCAATGAGATCTTGTCAATGCCCATAATTTTCAATAAACTAGAATTGCTCCGATGTTCATAATAGAAGTGTTTTGGTATTGTCTTAAGAGTGGAAGGATTTTATGTTCCTGCTCCCTTTTCTATGTCAAGAACGTGTTCCCTGGAACGAACACGTAATTCACGGGTGGTCATGCCTATGTAAATTTTGTTGCATGGACATTTGGCCATATAAATAACTCCTTTTGTCGAGCAAGTAATGTGTTGTCTTATTTCATAGACCCTGGAATTATCAGAGTTATGAAATGTCTTGCTTTTAAGCATGTTTGCGCATGCCTTGCAGCCCATACATGGAAAAAAGCCCTTGATAGCCAACCAATTGCCTTCACTCCTGGAATTTCTCACAAAATGGCTACGAGCCAATGTGTCTTTTAGGTTAGGTGATCTCCTCGCTGTTATTAAAGGTTTTGGAGAGACGCAGTGCTTTAAGATTGAGTCATTCAAAAGGATACTCCAATGTTTATTGATGATCTCCAGGAATCCCTTCCATTGCTTGTGATATGTGGTTATTAATCTGGTAGCCAACTTGGAGTCATGGACCAACTTAAAGATCTGCAGACGTACGGCCTCAGGGATGTAGATACGTTGGTCTCAGAACCACATGCTTCCCTTAAGGACAAGATTGATATAAACAGGCAGGTTAGCAAGAAATACATAACCCTCATAGGCCTCCTTGATCTCATTCCACAAGTACTGATGATGGATTACTCTGATGAAGTTGGCATGAGATAGAATAGTATTGAATGGGAACCCAGTTACGGAATCCACAGTATGGATTTGGGATAAAACATCAGCCTTCCCATTACGAAAACTTGGACGGCATGAAATAACAAAATTAAATTGGTTTGAAAATAAATTACAATGAGCCTGATGTGGAGAAATTGCAATGGTCAGTCAGCACTACGATCTGTTGTGCGGCACTTTGCAGATAGTGCCTCTATTCCTTAAAAGCCGCATTAATAGCCAGAAGTTTCTTGTATCTCACGTCAAAGTTCTTCTCTGCAGAGGTAGGTCTACAGGAAAAGAAAGCACAAGGATATCAAGGAACCTTCTCTTCAGTTCTTTGAGAGAGAAGGCCCCCAATGTCCAATCAGAAGTGTACTCTCCCACGATGAAGGGATGTGCAGGGTCCGGCTGGTTTAAAGGCGGAGCTGAAGTGAAACACATCTTAAGCCGATCAAAAGCTTCCTGAGTCTGCGACGACCACTTAAAGGGCTTTTCCTTCTTAGCCAGAGAAGTAATGGGATGGACAATCTCTGAAAAATTTAGAATGAAACATCTATAAAAATTTGCAAAGCCGATAAAACATTGAACTTCTTTAACGTTCTTAGGCAATGGCCAATCAAGGATTGCTTGCATCTCACCAGATTCCATGTTCAGCCCCTGGGGATAGATGACATAACTTAAGAATTGTATGTCAGAACAATGAAACTCACACTTCTCCAGTTTGATATATAGATGGTTTTCTTTCAATCGTTGCAAAACTAATTTGACATGTTCTTGATGCTCCTGTAAAGCGTGTGGAAAAATTAGAATATCGTCCATATAGATTATAATGAACTGGTCCAATAGCTCTCTAAAAATATCATTGGCAAGATGTTGAAATGTTGCAGGGGCATTACAAAATCTGAAGGGCATTACCAAGTATTCAAAATGTCATTACTGACATCTGAAAGGCGTCTTCCAGTCATCACTGGGATTAATACACAGCAAATTATAAGACCCATGAAGTTCTAGTTTAGAGAATATCTTGGCAAGACAGACTCTTTCCAATAATTCGGGAATCAAAGATAAGGGATAACGATTCCGGATGATAACCTTATTGAGTTCCTGAAAGTCAATACAGGGCCTTAGAGTCCCATCCTTCTTTTTTTCCAAAAAAAGATAGACACCCCTGCTAGTGAGGAAGAATGACATATGAAGCCTTTGGCCAAGTTTTCATTAATATAATCCTTCAAGGCTTGAAGCTTAGGTGCCGCCAAAGGATATAAATTACTAAAAGGGGTACCTTCCCCTGGAAGCAGCTCAATAGGACAGTTATAGTGCCTATGCAGAAGAAGCTGATCTACTTTCTTCTTGCCACAGACATCAGAGAATTCTTTATACACGGAGAGTTAAGAAGATACCTGTACAGGAGATTCCAAATGAAGAGACGCCGGAACTGCTTCAGTTATTTCTAGATTGCTCCTTGTTGGAAAATAATCTCCTTGGTCTCCCACTTGATAGTCAGGTTCTGAGACTGCAACCAAGGGATGCCTAGAATCACAGGGAAATGAGAAGAGATTAACAAGAAGGAAAGCTGCTCCTGATCTACAGGCTCAGAAATGAAAGGTGACCCTCAACTGTCGCCATAGTAATCGGAGAGGCTCTTTGCAGTTTCTCAATACCATGTACTTTAGCAAATGAGATATCCATAAAATTACCCCCTACTTCTGAATCAATCATACCTGCACTGGAAATTCACTATCCTGAACACAAAATTTTAATAGGGAGTGAACAGTGAGAGTTCTTTTCCTTTTGCTCCCTGGGAGGTTTAGCCATAGAGAGAGAATGAAATGTAGCATTTAATCACACGGTAACTTCAGAGATGTCTGATTCATCAACACAGTTGTCATACTCCCCAACTGCTGCTAGCACCTCGTTATGCCTCTTGGGACACTTAAGACAGTTTATTAGAAAATGACCAGATTGGCTGCAGTAGAAGCATAGACTTTCCCGGTGGAGGTGCCCCTGTGCTCATTACTCTCACGCCTCTGCACTGAGTCAATCTGCATAGGAACCTCCTCTGATTCTAGAGATGTTTTACCTGCAGGCTCTTTGGGATTAAGGGAAAAATTGGACATACAGTCAAATACCGCCAGTTTCTCCTGTCTACACTCAGTAAGGCGAATGTCTATGCATACACAATGTTGTATAAACGTTTCTAGCACTTGTGGTGACTTTCAGCGGACCAATTCATCCTTTATCAAGCTAGACAGACCTCTCCTAAAAATAGGCAACTGTACATAACTTAAATATTCAAAATCACCATACACCTTGTATAAATAAATAATCTCATGTTTACAGATACATCATCCTTAAGGTGTCTATACTAGGAACAAAGTAACAGTCCTCTCAACAATTAATTAAGTGGAAACCACTATGGAGTTTTGGTTACATAAAATATAACTTTTATTAAATGTATATAAAAGCACACACATGAACGTTATGAACGAAGTACAAGGGAAACCCACAACAAGCTGCAGGCAGGTAGTCACTCCCTGGGTATAACAAGCACTAGTGAGGTACAGATACACAGTAATAACAGAGTGCACTTTTGTATAAAGGGTATCATAATCCACATAAGGGATGACAACAATCACTCACCCATAGCACACACTTGTGATGAGATGATTGTTCCCCAAGGAGTCCTAACCTGCAGCACGCCCCTAACAGCTGTTTCGCCACTGCTTGGTCGCAGGGGCTAGTTCACCCAGTGATTCTAGGCTGTTAAATACGCTGCCACCAATAAGTGGCCCTGTGCCGCGTCATTTCCGCCTGTCAAAAGCAAGCCACAGTGATTGGGCAAGCTCCGGACGTCAATGATGTCACAGACGCGCATGCGCAATGCACCCGTGGCTCAGTCAAATTAACGAAGTATTTGGGGGAGACCCTAAAGCGGTTCCTGACACTGGCAAAGGGACACACACAGCACATGTCAGCAAGTTGAAACAGCTGATGCACAGGAGAACTCGGCTCTGGTGGAATAAGGCCTTTCTGGAAAACTATATCCAGAGAGGTCTTATTCCACGGGGTCTGAGAATACAGGTTTTCCCTTCTTTTGAAATCCAGGATGAGTGGTTTAAGAAGAGTTGGGAGGAGCTGTCCAATAATTGGTCATGGGGATTTATGGAGTTATTGTGTAAATTGAATGGCCAAACCATCTTAGAAATTGAAAAGGAAATAGAAACAATACAAACTGCTCTAAGGGTGGATTCCACTCCAGAACTTATGGAAAAAACTAAATAAAGATTTAGACCAGGAGATGACTAAGTGGGAGAAAGAAATACGTTCAACAAAAACAAAAAAATTTAAAAGAGATCAGACTGATCTTCAAAACAATGTGGTCTACAAATGGAGAAAAGGGAAACCACAAAAGGAAAGACCAAGAGCTGATTCCACAGTTTTAGTGGTATCTACAGATGGTTCAGAGATTGGGGCCAATAAAGGAATAGGAGAACATCCTGCACCAAAACTTCCTAATACTAATAAAAATTCTAATAAGAGAAAGAATAATTCCCCAGTGAACCCTTTGGACAGTAAGAGAAAGCCCAACCAATTGGAGGTAATTAATTTGTCTTCTCACCTTCTAACTGAGGCCCAAATAGAGGTCCTGAGTTTAGGTCTAAATTTCGTTCCTAAAAATTGTTTTGATTTTTTCACAGCCATAAAGGATCTTAATCTGTTCGCACGGAAAATGATTTAAAAAAAATGACATGATAAAAATGCGGATAATGAGGTTGATCTGATGAGACTTGAATCGGACGCTCAACTTGATCTTGAAGACCTAGGAAATGATGTATCTACACCACCAGGTATGTTCCCTCCTAATTTGGTATCTAAATCGACCACGTTCCCCTCCCTGTCATTGTGCCCACAGGTGGAAATCTTCACTAAATTAGTGACAGAGGATTTCAAAAAGTTGTCAAAATTTGGTGGTAAAGACAATCTTACACCTGTGCAAAGACAGGCACTGAAGGAGTTAAAAGATCTTGATGACGTCATTATCAGAAAGTCTGACAAGGGGGGGAACGTGGTCATTTGGCTAAAAACATCATATGAAAAAGAGGCCTATAAACAATTAAATAATAAGGATACTTATCAGAAAATAGCATATGACCCTACATTTGGATTTATTGCTGAATTGTTTGTGATCCTACAACGTGCCCGGGACGATGGGGTGATTTCGAAAAAAGTATTTGAAGGATTGTTGGTTGAAAACCCAAGGACACCTACTTTTTATTTAATTCCTAAGGTGCATAAAGATCTTAACAGTCCTCCTGGACGCCCCATCGTTTCGGGTAACGGGGGTTTATGCGAACCTTCCTGCAAATTTGTGGAATATTATCTTAAAAAACTGGTGGTCACACTCCCATCCAACGTGCGCGATACGACAGATTTACTGACTAAATTGGAAGGCTTGGTCATGACGGACGACATGTGGCTGGTAACAGCTAATGTCGAATCTTTATATACTTGTATCGCGAACGTGGATGGGATGAGAGCAGTGAGCCTTTTCCTGAGTATGACCGGCTGGGATAGAAGTCTGTGTGCCTTGATAGAGGAATTGCTTGAGTACATTCTAACCCACAATGTCTTTGTTTTCAATGACCGCTTCTATGTACTACAGCGGGGAACAGCTATGGGGGCGGCGTGTGCCCCATCGTATGCAAATTTATTTTTGGGCAGCTGGGAGCGGTCATTGATGCAATCCAAAGACATTGTGGGTGTTGAGAGCATCCTGTACTGGTTTAGGTATATTGACGATCTGCTATTTATATGGCAAGGGTCTAGACCAAGTTTGGACCAATTTATGGATGCTCTCAACAAGAATGATCTCAATATTCGGCTGACCTATCAGGCGCATAGACAATGTATGACTTTTTTGGATGTGCTTTTAGAGGTGGGGGAGGATGGCACAATACAAACTGACGTATATCGTAATAGTACTGCCGTAAATTCCCTCCTCCATGCCTCATCAGCGCATGCCGGAAGTACTATCAAATCTATCCCAGCCGGTCAGTTCTTACGAATGAGGCGCATATGTTCAAGTGACACCAGATTTGAGAATCAAGCTGTTGATTTGCGGGAGAGATTTGTATCCAGAGGATTCAGCAACCATTGTATAAAACAAGGGTATGTGAAGGCCAAAAAAATGAGGAGGGAACAATTGTTATTTCAACCCAAGGTCAAGTCTGCAGAGTTTGGTCCCATCAGATTTATCTCAACTTTTAATTCCCAGTGGCCTAATATTAGATCCATCTTGAGTAAACATTGGTCTGTGTTATCTACGGATGCAGTTTGGCCAAACATTTACCCACACGACCTTTGTTAACATCACGGAGGGGTAGAAATTTGTGTGATATCCTGAATACAAGCCATTATGTTCCTAAAAAGAACAATTTCTTTGGAGAAAGAGCGGTGGGACCATTGATAGGATGTTATCCGTGTGGCGATTGTTTGGCTTGCACTCAGGGTAACATAAAGAGAGCAAAAGAATTTCACTCCTCCAGTAATCAAACACACAAGATTAAAAAATATATCAATTGTAGTACTACTCACGTAGTCTATCACGCAACTTGTCCTTGTGGTAAGATCTACATTGGTCTTACCACGAGACAACTGCGGATAAGAGTGCGTGAGCATGTACGGGATATAGAGGGAGCCGCTAAAATCATTGATTTAAATACATTAAAAACTTTGCCGAGGCATTTTAGGATTTTTCGTGACTGTAATCCTAGTGGATTGGTCATTAAAGGAATTGACCGGATTCAGGGAGGCATCAGAGGAGGAGATTTGGCCAAAACACTGGCACAAGTTGAGTGTAAGTGGATGGTCAAATTAGAGACACTCACCCCAAAGGGGCTTAACGAAGTTATAAGTTATGCCCCTTTTTTATAAAGAGCTGACCTCCTGTATATCTCTTTGGGGCTGTGTAGACTGGTGACATGTGTGTGTGCTTCCCAGAGCCTACTGTGATTTTAATTCATGTTTTGTATATTTTAGTTTTTTCTTCGAAAACTGACAACGGATATGATACAGAGCAGTGTTAAAACGCAGCCATAGGACTACACTAGATTTTCAGACTTGAAGTATAATAAGTTAACTGGATATAAAGCATTCTGGAATATTTCTTATGGAACATATGTAGAAGAATAACTGGAGGCTGTTATTATGTTGTGTGTAGTAGGGTCATATATATTGTATGGAATACATACCGTATTCATAAATAGGTTGTTGTATGTTTATGCTGTGTAATGATGTTTCATGGGTAAATTGATGTGTTTTTTGTCTCTTCACTTATTCACAGCTGGTACTGTGTCGTAATCAATTATTTATTAATGATTCACTCACTTTTTCCATTTTTATATTATGATATCACTGTATATATATATACATATGTTATTTAAACACTTATCTGAGGTATCTGAGGTCCTGTGTATGGTTGTATTGAATGGATGTCACTTCCCTGTTCATGGTTAACAGTCCCAGTATTTGTTATATACTGATCTTCTCTGATATGTCCCTAGATATGTTAATATTGTCCCTTAGCTTCTAGAAAGGGTATTACTAGTTAAGTCTTCAACAAAATGGCCACCGCGATTACTTTCTTATGATGTGCACATCGCTCTATGTTTTAGAAGCACCGACGGGTGCATTACGCATGCGCCTCTGTGACGTCATTGACGTCCGCCGCTTGCCCAATCACTGGGGCTTGCTTTTGACAGGCGGAAATGACGCGGCGCAGGGCGGGCGGTGGCACTTATTGGTGGCAGCGTATTTAACAGCCTAGAATCACTGGGTGAACTAGCCCCTGCGACCAAGCAGTGGCAAAACAGCTGTTAGGGGCGTGCTGCAGGTCAGGACTCCTTGGGGAACTGCCAGGTCTCATCACAAGTGTGTGCTATGGGTGAGTGATTGTTGTCATCCCTTATGTGGATTATGATACCCTTTATACAAAAGTGCAATCTGTTATTACTGTGTATCTGTACCTCACTAGTGCTTGTTATACCCAGGGAGTGACTACCTGCCTGCAGATTGTTGTGGGTTTCCCTTGTACTTCGTTCATAACGTTCATGTGTGTGCTTTTATATACATTTAATAAAAGTTATATTTTATGTAACCAAAACTCCATAGTGGTTTCCACTTAATTAACTGTACATAACTGTCCCAATTAGTATCTACCTATAATCTCCTAAATTCAGTGCCATACTCAATAACTAAACATTTACCCTAGCGCAAAGATAGTAAAGTGGTCTCAGCAGTTGCGCGACAGTTAGGGTCATCAAACATTAATGCCATAGCGGTCGAAAAATCATCCAAGTAGTTCAAAATTGCAGAGGGTGGACGGTGTATACGGACCTGCGCCGCATAGACCACAAAGATCAGGCGGTGTTCATTTATAGTATTTATTTCTGACGCGTTTTGGAGTTAGTCCCAACTCCTTCCTCAGGGAATGGTAGACCTTCTGCAATTTTGAACTACGTTGACTGTGGTGTGGATCCTTGCAGCAGCTATTACCTTTTGTCCTGACGCTGGTTGTGTGCTACACAACCCCTCCAGGTGAGTGACTAATTAAATTTAGTCCACCATTTTATCAATGATAAGACGCTATTGCACTTCTCTCTCCCTTTTCTAGTTTTGATGATAAAAAATAATCCAAAACATTTAACCGTGGGTCATGAGACTCGATCATCGGATTCGCTCAGGTGAGCACTCGAACTTTAGATCGATCAGTACTGAAATGGTCGGCATGTACATCAAAAGATAACATAACTGGTTCACAAATCTGCGAAATTTATCACCATTATATCTGAATGCTGGCAGGCTGAGGTTGCCCTGTAGGTATGGCTACATGTGTTACTAACTGCGTGATTATGTCTTGAAGGGCCTGATCGTACTGAGACTCGAATCCTGTAAGTTTACTTTCCTGAGCCGCCATTTGGGTACTCAAGTTTGTCCAAACACTTTTCCATTATGTTCAATGCCTGCTATTTTACTCTGCAGACCTTCCACAAACAGCTGGTCTAGCTTTGGCTCAGAAGCCATAGCCCCTGCAAACACCTTAATGGCTTGAGTATCCTGTATTTTACTGTAGGATTACTCAGGGATCTATTAGCAGATGGGAGCACAGACAGAGTAAAACCAAATTTAAAGGTGAACCAGTCTATATTTATCACACGTGGCAGATATAACTTGAAGTGCAGCAAATGAGTAAGTTCATCAAATAGATAAGAACTGAAAGGCTTTTGAAATCCTGTTAGCCACGTAGTGGTCCGCAATCTTTGCAGCCTCATCCGCAGTAGGTGGCTCTCAATCACACACAAATTGTCGTACATCCATGGGGCACATATGAAGAAATTGATCCTTGACCATAAGATCCGCTAAGGCCTCACAGCTGCTAACAGAAAGTCGCTTAATCCATTGGTGGAACGTGGTCCTCAAAGTGCTCACAAAATCTGCATAGCTGTCAGTTGATCCACGTTGTAGGTTCCGGAACTTTCTCAGATACACCTCTGGGGTTAAGTTGTATTTCCTGATCAGAGCCTTTTTGATAGCATCATAGTCCCCATCTAGTTCTGGTGGGAGGTCAGCAAACGCCTCCGCGGCTTTGCCTCTCAGTCCTGGGGCTAGATACAATGCCCACTGCTCACGGGGTAGATTGTATTGTCTGCAGGTTTTCTCAAACCCCGAAGAAACGTATCTAAGTCCGTGTCCTTCTCCATCACAGGGAAGTTTTTCAAACGCGGTCTCCTTAGATGTATGTCTTGGGAGGGGGTTGTCTGAAGGTTGTTACCCCCCTCTACTTGGGCCATCTGAAGCTTGAACGCTCTCTCGGCCCGGCGTTCTGCAGCCTCTCTCTCGGCCTGGCGTTCGGCAGCCTCTCTCTCAACCCGGTGTTCTGCAGCCTCAGCCTGTTGGAACTGTAGAATAAGCTGCAGGCGCTGATTGGGATCGCTTGTTCCCAGCTGTTGTAAGGCCATTTGTAAAGTCAAGTCCATAGACTCCTCAGAACTGGCATTGCTGGCATCTCCAGAGGGCATCTCCGGTGCAAGAACTGGCATTCCTTGGCCTCTCGGAGGTGGACTCTGTCTTTGATCAGGTGCTTCATCAGTCTGCGCCAAGTCGTGCTCTGCCAAGGCGTGCACAAGCATATCCTCGCAAAGGTTGATCAGAGTCTACGTGCTCTTCTTCTTGTATTGGGTTGCCAATGAACAGCTTTTCCCCAAAAAAATAGAAAAGAAAAACGGGGGAGGGAAACTGTTTGCAAGTATGCCTAAGTAAGCACTGAGCTGAACCTTATAGAACTGGTGCGCTCCTCGCAAGGACACCAATTCTTTAGTACAGGGAATAATTTCTTAAACCATGCACTAATGCTCTAATAGAAATAAATTCTATCCCACCGCTGCCACCAATTTGTCACGTACCCACTTCTCAGCACGTGATTTGGGGTTGCATCTGCAAGGGTTAATCTATCTCCTCTCACTTACTCCAGCACTCGACCTCTGTCCTATGCTGAAAGGGAGCATCAATCACACCCCGACTCACACTGCGCACCCCGCTTCACACACACTGCCACCACTCACCAACATACAGGGTGATAAGTCCCTGAAATAATACTGTCAGCCAATCAACAGGATCGCACACTTCTTAGGGCTATGAATCCTTTTAGAACATACAGGGTTTCAGCTTATTAAAGTTTTAAGCTTTAATATAAAAAGTACAGTGCTTACATAAAAAGATATAAAAAATAGAAATAATAAAATGACATACACATATGCAAACAATGAAATAAAAAGGAGAAACTTACAGAAACCTAAACTTTGCTTCTGTTGCCCAATGGGAAGAGCAGAAATATATGGAAGGATGATCACAGCAGCTTCCACTGACCCATCACTGTGACACGGACCTGTAGCTGTGTGAGCCCAGATATAGACACAGACTGGGGGGTCAGATTCTAGACCGGCCTTCTTGTTTAACATTCTACTTCTGGGTCTATAATTGGACACTCGCTCATTTAGCCGTGCATATATTATGTTTTAAAATGTTCTTTGTCTTCTGACTAAGTCTCCTGATTTTGCTTCACATCTGTGGGTCTGTTTGAAGCTCACTATTGGAGATGGTTTCTCTCTTATCTATTATCTTCCTCTTTGAAGTTCCCAATGTGTGTGAAGTTGGTCACTCTCTGCTTTTCCCATCATGGCCCCCTGGGGAGACTAGAGTCAGTGTGACTGCTAAGTTTGTGTGTGCTTATATAAAACAGGTTGTGACCTCTTACGGATGGACATGGGATTTAACCCCTTAACTGTTCTAGTGTCCAGTCCCTGAGATACATATTTCACTACATTCATAAACATTATTGCCAGAGTTGGTGCCCTCGTTGATGTTGCCACTCCTTGAATGCCAGCTTGATGACAGGAACTTCCCGATTTTAGATGGAGTGGTTCCACCCAGCCGACAAGAACAGCTAGGAGAAAAAAACACAAGAGACAGATTTCTCTGAAGACGTTTTTGCAGGAGAACTGCCCAAGCACCAATAAAGGAGGTGTCCACCACCCAGAGGAACTGCTTATTTGGATCTTGGTGGTGCAATATTGGAGCTCTTGCAAAGACCTCTTTCAAGCATTGGAAGGCTGACATGGCAGCCTCTTGCCAGAGTTAGACGTTAACTAACTTCTTCATTAGAAATGGATGCCATGATGGACAAGAGGTGTAGAATAAATTTCCTGTAGCTGTTTGTGAAACCCATGAAGCGCTGAATGGGACGTAAACCATAGGGACGAGGCAAGGAAAGCAGAGCACAAACCTCAGGCTGAATCTTGTAGTTGTTTGTGAAACCCATGAAGTGCTAATTGGGACACAAACCATAAGGACGAGGATAAGAAAGCACAGCAGACACATCAGGCTCAGTCTTGAGACCTTGGTGAGACACAAAGTAGCCAAGGAAGGGAAAGGAGGTTTTTT
Source organism: Allobates femoralis (assembly GCA_033576535.1). Taxonomy (NCBI): domain Eukaryota; kingdom Metazoa; phylum Chordata; class Amphibia; order Anura; family Aromobatidae; genus Allobates; species Allobates femoralis. The sequence goes on from JARQOC010000004.1 coordinate 213,600,894, forward strand.
CAGAGACACATTTGGACTAGGCAAAAAAATTGTTCTCCATAAAATGTTGAAGAACTTGACGGGCATGACTTCTGTGGCTAGGTTGTAATGGATGCCCTCCACACCTTTCGGGTGGGCTGTCATCTTAATTGTCTGCCGCCAAATTGATGCTTTGTCTAAGTGTGTGCACGCCACCGTAAGAACCACGCTGACACACAAGTCAATGTAGAGCTTAATGACAAAGACCTTTATTTTAGGAGCCGTTAGCAGTTTTATTACTTATCATTAAAGGGGAATTCCTTAGGGGTGTTTCTAGGTGATTACATCATGTTATGCATCATATTATGCTGAATCTACATTTTATTCTGAAAAAACATTCAATTATATTCTGCGTGTTCGTTTAATCTAGCCTTGATTCGTACAGTACATTCGGAACATGCTGATAAGAACTTCTATACTGCTACCTCTAAGTCAAAACATTATATAAAATCTGAGACAGAGGAATTCTAGAGGAAAGAGCAAGAATTCATATAATCATGCTTTTTGGAAGGTTTCTGAATGGCTTCAATAATTCATATAAATTATTAACTATTTATTGCCATAACATTCCCCCTTTGGAGAAATTCAAAATCTTACCCTAAATCTTTGCCCTAGGCGGCAGAGGTAGGAAAAGGTAGAGGAGGGGGAAGGAGTCCTCACCAACATTGAGACAAACCGTAACGTCGAAATGCCTTTGTAGTTGGTCTTGCAGCACCCTAAACTGTCCCTACTCTACTATCTAAGATGGGTCTCAAGTTCTCGTATTTCTCCAAGGAATCTTGCAGCAATGGTAATGGCATCATTCTCAGGCGTATATTTCTCCTTCATCATCGGGGCCTCTGAGATCTGCATACATTGTAGTCACTGTCTCCTTCATGGCGTGAGACATCATTTTCTTGATGCAAGGTATTACACAGCATGAAATTAGCGCCACTATGAATAGAACACAAAGGATTATTAAACCTAGTTTGATAAGTGCTCTCTCCCATCCATCCCACCACCCAAACCAAGGGTCCCATGGATCCTTAACACCAGAATTATGAGCTAATTCTACTGACAGGTCTGTGAGTCCTTTTAGGGCTTTGGCTATGCTCCCATCTACCCTTGGTCAGGATCATGTGGTCTGGCAGGCTTCTACCCCATTTATCTTTGTATTCTTCTACCTGGACTGGTCTATATCCCCCATATTACCCATAGCTGTTGTAGATCTCGTCTCGTGTGCATCTGTTTACTATGGTGCCGAAGTGACCCTAGTAGCTGTGGTACTAACATGACCTCCCGTATGATCTCCCATATTCTCTCCTACATGACCTTCCACCAATCTTGTGACCTGCTCCCCTCTGCTTTATACTGAGTATATATATAAGGAGCAAAACAACCATTTTTTTGTCTTCTGGATCTGGTGCCTTCTTGCAGTGGGATGCGTGGATCCATGTAGGCCTTCCTTCAACCTTCACAGCTGTAGAGGTGACCAGCAGGACTTGAAAGGGCCGTCATCTCTGGGCTCAAGAGCACGTCTACTGAATCTTTTGATGAGAACCCTATCTCCTAGCTGAATCTGATGGGTTCCTTCCAGGTTTTGAGGATCTGGGAGAGAGGAAAGACTCGAGAATGTATTTTAGTCAAATGCTTTGTTAATTCGGTGGTTTTCCTGGGCTCGTCTACCTTGTAGTGTAGATCTTGGATCTAGTTGGGCTGCCATTTGAGCTCTTCAGCTGTCTCAGTCATCTGCAGAATTTCTGACATTTCTTCTGACCATCACTCCATCTCCAGGCTGTGGGAAGTGACTTCGGTCCACAGTAGCACAGTAGCTGTATGTTAAAGGGGAGAGAAAACTCAAAAATACATGTTAGACAAACATTTTATAAGTGTCAAAACATAAGAAAAAGCCTATCTCAGGGAATCTATTATCTGGACAACATTTTCAACCATAATCTCACAAACATTTGTACCATTTTTATAACTATCAATGACATAGTAATACATTGCAACACAAAAACAAATCACAAAATTTTACATATAACCTTAAGAATATAAGTCACCCCCCTTGAGCATCTTATTATCTAATATTACATATACACACAGCCACCACCTTTTAAGAAAAAAAAAATATAAAAAGAATATGGCATCAGTTCTTGACTTACCTATAAATGAAAAACAATCATCCCTAAGAGAAAAGATATACAATATATATACAGAAACATTACATTCTTTGGGTTCTTGAAACCCAAATCACCAATTCTAAATCATACAATTATGGTTCATGTCAAATAACTTCTATATAAGGATCTTATATACAATCAAAAATCATTTTCTATTGATTAAAATATCAAAATAAATTGTCACCCAAGATAGTTCATAGAAACAAAGACATAAGATTTACACCATTTATAAATGATATACCCACTCCTAATAGTACCGTAGTAATGTCCTTAAAGCTGGAAACCTACCTTCCCAGCGGAGGTCGGCACCCTCTTGAAACGCCTGTGGTGCCCCCGCTCCACGCCGACTCACCATATCTGTCCCTAACCTATCCCTGATCTTATATACATTTTCAGTTTGTAAAGTGTTGTTTAGTCCATTACTTTCCATAAATATATACAGTACCATATTTTTCGCTTTATAAGACGCACCGGATTATAAGACGCACCCCCAAATTTGGTGAAGGAAATGAGAAACAAAATAGTTTTTAATGTTAAGTGGGGTCCGTCTTATAATGCCAGTGTCCGTCTTACAATCAGTATATATGTCCCTAATCCTGGTACATAAACCCCCCAATTCTGGTATATATATCCCTCATCCTGGCATATATGTCTCTCATCCTCGTATACATGTCCCCATCCTGGTATGTATATTGCTCATCCTGGTATATATGCCCCCCATTTCTGTATATATGCCCCCATTCTGTATATATGCCCCCCATTCTGTATATATGGCCCCCATTCTATATATATGGCCCCCAACCTGTATATATGCCCCCCATTCTGTATATATGCCCCCAACCTGTATAAATGTCCCCATCCTGTGTATATGCCCCCCATCCTGTATATATGCCCCTCATCCTGTGTATATGCCCCCCATCCTGTATATATGCCCCTCATCCTGTGTATATGCCCCCCATCCTGTGTATATGCCCCTCATCCTGTGTATATGCCCCTCATCCTGTGTATATGCCCCCCATCCTGTATATATGCCCCTCATCCTGTGTATATGCCCCCCATCCTGTGTATATGTCCGCCATCCTGTATATGTGCCCCCTATCCTGTGTATATGCCCCCCATCCCCAACCCTTTGATTATGCTATATGGCCCCCATCTTTCCCCCTAGGCCCCAATGGCTCACCGAGGAAGGGTACAGCTGCTCAGCGGGGGTGCCGGAGCGAGGTTCTCGTGGGTGGGGGACACAGCTGCAGGACCAGAGCAGCAGAGATGTACCGGCGGCAGTAAGCAGTGGGCGCCGCCATGTTTTTGTGGCTGGCTGCATTCATTAACACTGCAGCCAGCGGTAGAGGCTTCAACAAAATGGCCGCGGCCATAATGGAGACCCGCGGCCATTTTGAAGCCTCTACCTCTACCGGCCGGCTACCACAAGAAACATGGCGGCGCCCACCGCTTGCTGCCGCCGGTACATCTCCGCTGCTCCGGTACTGCAGCGGTGCCCCCCTCCCACCGGAGCCTGCCTCCGGCACCCCCACTGGGCAGCTGCACCCCACACACCCCCCCTTATTTGGTAATATTTAATTTTTTATATTTTTTTTTTTACATGCGCTTTTTAAGACGCACCCCCGTTCCCCCCCAAAGTTTGAAGTTTGGGGGGAACAAAAGTGCGTCTTAAAAAGCGAAAAATACGGTAATTGCTCAGTCAACATGTATATATGAGGGTCACTAGATACTGTCAATAGTCCATAATAGAGGCAGATTATGGCTAGTCTGTCTCAACCCAAATAAAAACAATACATATATAATGCAAGGTAGAATCAAACAGACATAATATTAAACAATATAATTACTGAATACTTATCATCAGTGGTCTCCCTGCTTTCCTGAAAAACAGGTCAAAAAGGTAACTGGATATCTGAGGAAATGTCCAATTATTTATTATACAACTACCATATTATTATTTACATATACATATATATATATACTCATTTACCTACTTACTCTGCTTCAGAACATTTTAACCAATATATTAGACATCTTATGATACTTTGTATAGGAGAGAGAAATCCAACACATATTAGGACATTTTTATACAATTTTTCTTTGTTTCCTTGTCCACTCACGACCTGCAATTTCTAAAACCCGTGGAGTTGTGGAGTTGTGTTGTGTGTAGGATTAATGCAGGATTGTACACAAGACCTTACCTGAGACCAGGAGCGAACTAGGAGGTACTCACCTGATCACATCCGTAACCTGTTGAGGCGTAAGCAGGGCCAAGCAGAGACTATTCTAACTTAGAGGCAGAGACGTCATGGCCAGCCCTTTTCCCATCTCATAACACGGCTCCCAATTTATTATCTTTAGTATTTGTTCAGTCCTATCTAGGCAGTCCGATACCGAGAGAGTGCGCAGGCAGCCAGACGCAACAAGGCTGGGACGGAAGACCTCCCGCCGCTACCTATTCTACCTTTAATTGTACCTTGCCCTATACCTGTAGTGTGTTATCAGCATGATTATACCATCCTAGACTGGTAACATGGTGTTTAACCCACTGTGATTTATCAATTCTGCCTTTTGTATGCTTACCGTGTTGTAAGAGTTCTTCAACCTAAGACCGCACCAGTTGCTTACAAAGTGCAAGTCAGAATCAATTATTTTAATTACCTCATGCGAGGATCCTACTGGTGTCCATCATAAGTTCACTCTCACTTATACTTACATCTGCAATAAAACACTCAAGAATTTGTGTTAGTTTCAGAGATCAGAAAAATACTTATTCAACAAAATTCTTATTACAACTCTCTACTAATTATATTGATAATACAGTACTGCAGAATATATTGACGCTATATTTATAAACTATAACTGTTTTATGCTTAACCAAAAACCCATTTATATTCTGTTATAAATGTCTCCATTCCCCCCTTCGCATGAGGGAATCAGAAGATATCAGAGTAAAAGTATATATAATATTACCCTTGTATAATCATAACTGGGTATATAAACTGGTAGTGGAACTAACTGTGATGTAGTCTCATTGTTGACAGGTCTTTTGGGTGGTGTAAGATGGCTGCCACAGGAAGTTCTGATGGGCAAAACTTCCTCTGAGTCTTTCATTCCTAAGGTGGGGGGAGCGACACTCTGGGCAGAGGTTCTGTCCGAACTTAAACAAGTCGATCCCCCACCTGGAGCCAACGCCATAACAGGGTGGTGGACAGTAAATACACAGCAACTTCAACACACATATACTAAGTATTATTATCTGTTCTCTATGCCTCTTCTAAAAACAATTGTTCATCGTACTCACACCATTTATTTATTTAAATCAGTAAGAGTCTACCTCTGTAAAACGTCAGACAGAAATATACAAAAATTATCCCGAATAGTTATCATAGTGTCTAAAGAATATTAACACAACACAAAGAAGAAGACAGTGTGTCTGTATGACTCAATAAAATAGAATTATCCCTGTATGAAAATCAGTAAAAATCTAATTCTGTAGAACCTCGAGCAGGAATGCACAAAAACTATCCAAAATAACTATTATTGTGTCCAATAATAGGCAATATTACTAGCTTCCAACTAAATACACAGTAAACAATTATGATTCTTATTATTCACAACCAAAAATTAAAAGAAATTCCTGACTTCCACTCAGGATCTTATGGAAAGATGGGTGATTCTTAATCTAGCATGTAAAAGTGATGAGGCACCGACCTCACTCCTACCCCTCCCAACACAAACAGAAGGGGGGGAAGAGAAAATATCTGCACACAATTATCACACATCCTGACCTTGGACGGAATGAATACTGGCAGAAACAGACACTATGAATATGCCAAGGGGAACATACACATTATAAGGTAGCATTCTCCCTAGAGGATCGCTTGGCAGCATGTATAACACAAAAACCATACACTAAACACCTGATCACATCACGTATGATACAAAACATACAGTCACATATAGACAATAATCAACCCTGACATTACATCTCACATCTCAACATATTACGGTTCACAGAAACCTCATTAATATGACTTGTATACACAGGGGCCCTGATTACAGCTTTATTTAACACTATGTGCACCACTCACAGCCCCCTATGGTAGTTATAGCCACCTAGCGTTATACACACATAACCATATAGCATTACAGCATCCTCCTTCCCCTTTAACTTCCTCATATCCTTATACCATGCTTCTGCATCTTCCAAAACCTTGGCGTCCTTCAAAAGCCCTCTTTTACTTGTTATCACTTCCTTCCACTCCTTCTCATCTAAGCATCCTCCATGGGTTGTGGATCCCATCAGTTTTAGGAGGACCTTCATATTTTCACATACTATACTTCTTCCATTTTTCACATGCTTCTTCCCTTTCTTTTTACATACTTCTTCCCTTTCTTTTTACATACTTCTCCCCTTTCTTCTCTGCCACAAGGTCTATTGGGGGTAACTTGCTGAGGCTTTGACTGATTAACGCCCATGTTATAGCTTAAACCCTAGTCTCTGTACTTCTCTTTGCTATGGCTGCCCACCCCTCAAGGTCACCACTGTCAGCAGGGTTGTATAAAGGGGAGTCAACTGGGATACCTTCAGTGAGCCGGGCATTAATGTTTATTCTGAATACTCTAAACCTTGGGGGGGGTAAGAGAGGTGAAATGGGTCTGTAACCAAGTCAGCAGAAATAGCAAGCTTCACATCTTGCTTACACTGTGGACACATTATGGAAACCAGTCAGTGGTGTTAGGAAGGCAGTTAGTCAGAGGACTGGAGCTGGCTGCGTCACTGGAATCAGTCAGTCAGAATCAGTCTGAGGACTGGAGTGGTTGTCACCAAACAGATAAAACAGATAAAACATCAAACTGTGTCAGCCCCTTCTACACCTCAGTGGGGCAACAACTGGGTCATATAACTTTCTTGCATATACTTCTTGCAACAAGACCCCTTGCGGATTGACTCTCATTAGCTGGGCATGTATATTTTGTCTGAACACCTTGAGTACTGGAGAAGTGCCAGGGATTGCTATATAACCAGTTTCTTCACGTGCATATGGCACGTCAGTAACACGATTTATTATCCAGCCAGTGGGCGTAATTGCTAGCTCTATACCTTGTCTACACAAGCGGCACGTTATCTGGAGTTATCTGGAGAGACGGAACAATAGAACAATATTATCACTACAATCATTTACGTAAATTACGTACTCATCCACCACCGCAGCCAGGAGCGGGGTGGGAAGACCATCAGCACTTATTAGGGGTCAGAAACCCATCAACCCTTTTTAGGGGGTCGGAAAACCATCAACCGTATCACAGCCTGGAGCCCCAGTAGTGAAATAAACCATCGGCCCCCCTCTCAGGTGCCGGAAAACCATCAGCCCTATCCCCTAGGAATAGGGCTGAAAACCAGGGAAACAGAATCTCATAATCTCCCCACTCAGCCCCGTCTCTCCGTTCTCCGTGCGTTTCTCTCTATTTCTCTGTACTGAAACTGCAGCAATGATAGCACTGACATAAACACAGATAAACAGTCAGGTTGCAAGAACACAAATAAGGCAGACAATTAAAGAATTCTCAGGACCGGGTTGCAAGGGTTAGGACTTCTCAGATCCGGTCATCTATGTCCGAGTCTGACAGCCAGCTAACTCCATCCCTGCACGGAGACACAGGAGGGTCTTAGGTAAGATAAATCATTTTCTTACCTCTTTGTAGCCTGCAGGTCTACCCTCGTGTATGGTCCGTCCTGGGAATGAAGGTTCAGTTGTGGCTGTCGTCCCCTGGCCCTAGCCCCACGTTGAGCGCCAACTTTAATGGATGCCCTCCACACCTTTCGGGTGGGCTGTCATCTTAATTGTCTGCCGCCAAACTGATGCTTTGTCTGAGTGTGTGCACACCACCGTAAGAACCACGCTGACACACAAGTCAATGTAGAGCTTAATGACAAAGACCTTTATTTTCCTTCAGAAGTACTCTGATGACTCAGTGATAGTCGGAGGTATTGAGAGAGGCCGGGGGGAGGAGGAATACAGAAGGGTGGTCTCGGACTTTGTTGACTGGTGCCAGGCTAACTATTTAGAACTCAACGTAAAGAAAACCAGGGAGTTGGTGTTGAGTTATGGAAGGTGCATGAAGGATTGCTTACCTATCACTATTGATGGTCAGGATGTGGAGATGGTGGAGAATTTCAAATATTTGGGGGTTCACCTGGACAGCAAGCTTGATTGGAGGTGCCATATGGAGAAGGTTTGCAAGAAAGGGATGAGTAGACTTTACTTCCTAAGGAAATTAAGGTCGTTTAATGTGTGTAGCAAAATGCTTGAAATGTTCTACCAATCTATTGTGGCGAGTGCAATCTTTGCTGCAATAATATGCTGGGGTAGTAGTGTGCGCACAGCTGACGCTAATAAGCTGAATAAACTTATCAAGAAGGCTAGTGCGGCGGTGGGTCTACAACCTAGGACTTTCGAGGAGGTATTAGAGGATAGAATTAATAAGAAATGCAAGGCTATAATGAGCAACAATACACACCCGCTCTCTGAACTGTTTGCGAAGCAGAGGAGCACATTCAGCAAGCGTCTAATCCAACTAATGTGTAAAAAGGAAAGATACAGAAAATCGTTTGTTCCTGCAGCTGTGGGGATGTTTAACAAATGTATAAGTGTAAAGCGTCCCAAGACTATGTGAAGTTCTATGTGTATGGGGGGAATAGGTGAGGTACATGTACCAGCCTACCCACATCTGCTGTCCATATAGACTTATTTTGTAAAGTGTGAAATGTTCTTGATCTTTGTTCTGCTGCTGTAATCCTGTAATTTCCTCTGGGATCAATAAAGTTTATCTTATCTTATCTTATTATCTTATTTTAGGAGCCGGGATTGTGTGTGGATTCAAATGATATATTGGGGGTGTCAACTTACTTAATTCTGCTCAATATTAATACAAATAATATAACTATAAAAATAATATTTATTATAAATATGTTAATATTAATATTGAGCAAAATTAAACTCAACATTTTGGTTTAGGCCTCCACAACATTCACAGACACTCTGGAAAATTAATTGCTCACCCCCTGCTCTAAACAAATATCTCAACTTTGGGTCTCAAAGCATGATGTAAAATGTAAAATACGGTATATTCGCCAATGTAGCTGTACTAGCTCCATATAACCTACACTGTGTTCCAAATTATTATGCAAATGTTCTTTTTCTCTGATTTTCCTAAATGGTCAGTGCAAATGACAGTCAGTGTAATAAAAGTCATCACCCGTTAGAGTATACATCAAATTTTATTGAAGAAACCTTCCAATGATAACAGTATAATCTTAAAAATTAAAATTAAAACTCTAGATGCACTGTTCCAAATTATTAGGCACAGTAGAGTTTCTAAACATTTGATATGTTTTAAAGAACTGAAAATGCTCATTTGGTAAATTTGCAGCATTAGGAGATCACATTCACTGAAATAAAAAGCTATTTAACACGAAAACATCCTAACAGGCCAAGTTACATGTTAACATAGGAACCCTTCTTTGATCTCACCTTCACGCTTCTTGCATCCATTGAACTTGTGAGTTTGTGGAGAGTTTCTGCTTGTATTTCTTTGCATGATGTCAGAATAGCCTCCCAGAGCTGCTGTTTTGATGTGAACTGTCTCCCATCCTCATAGATCTTTTGCTTGATTATACTCCAGAGGTTCTCTATAGGGTTGAGGTCAGGGAAAGATGGTGGCCACACCATGAGTTTATCTCCTTTTATGCCCATAGCAGCCAATGACAAAGAGGTAGTCTTTGCAGCACGAGATGGTGCATTGTCATGCATGAAGATGATTTTGCTCCTGAAGGCACGTTTCTGCTTTTTGTACTATGGAAGAAAGTTCTCAGTCAGAAACTCTATATACTTTGCAGAGATCATTTTCACACCTTCAGGAACCTTAAAGGGGCCTACCAGCTGTTTCCCCATGATTCCAACCCAAAACATGACTCCTCCGCCTCCTTGCTGACGTCGCAGCCTTGCTGGAACATGGTGGCCATCCACCAACCATCCACTACTCCATCCATCTGGACCTTCCAGGGTTGCTCGGCACTCATCAGTAAACAAGACTGGTTGAAAATTAGTCTTCATGTATGTCTGGGCCCACTGCAACCATTTCTGCTTGTGAGCACTGCTTAGGGGTGGCCGAATAGTAGGTTTATGCACCATAGCAAGCCTTTGAAGGATCCTACACTTTGAGGTTCGAGGGACTCCAGAGGCACCAGCAGCTTCAAATATCTGTTTGCTGGATTGTAAGGCTTTTTTAGCAGCTGCTCTCTTAATCCGATGAACTTGCCTGGCAGAAACCTTCTTCATTCTGCCTTTATCTGCACGACCACGTCTGTGCTCAGAATCAGCCACAAATCTCTTCACAGTACGATGATCACGCTTAAGTTTTAGTAAAATATCTAATGTTTTCATCCCTTTGTCAAGGCATTGCACTATTTGTTGCTTTTTGGCAGCAGAGAGATCCTTTTTCTTTCCCATGTTACTTGAAAACTGTGGCCTGCGTAATATTGTGGAACACCCAGTTTTCCTTTTATTGGGTTCACCTGCCAAACTAATTATCACAGATATCTGAGATTGATTTCAATGATCCAAAGAACTCTGATGGTGGGTTTACACGTCCCAACGTCGGTCCGATATTGTATCCAACGCCGCGGGAGTGCGCTTTTTCTGGGCAGAATTCCAAGATCGCATAGGAGATGTTACACAGCGCGATATCGGCAGCCAACGTCTCTACGATGTCTACGCCCCCCTTGTACGGCCGACCCAGGAACTACTATTTAACATGGAGAGGATAGGGGACGTTGTACTGCACATCGTAGTTGGGCGTTTACACAGCACATCCGGCTCCAACCTCCATCCAATATCGGCCAGTTGAATAGCACGCTCATTCGATCCCCGATATCGGTTTGACATAATTCGTGCATCGTATTGGTCATTTATACCATACAACGCACGAACGATATCGGGTCCAACGCACGAACCACGTGACTTTTGGTCAGAGTTGGACGCCGATATCGGGACATGTAAACACACCATGAGGGCCGCTTTACACACACCAACTTCTGTGTCCAACTTCTGAACAGATCTCTGATTGCAATGAAATCATGGACACATTGTTCCATTTTGTCGCTGTGTACAAAATGGAGCAATGTGTCCATGATTTCATTGCAACCAGAGATCTGTTCAGAAGTTGGACACAGAAGATGGTGTGTGTAAAGCGGCCCTGAGACACAATCCCATCAATGGGTTTCATTGAAAAAAAAAAAACCCTGTGACACTTAAAACCAATTTGCATAATAATTTGGAACACAGTGTATAAGGACTGTCTAGATACATCAAAATATGTCACTTACAATGCTAAATACATTGATTAAATACAGTTGTGGCCAAAAGTATTGACACCCCTGCAATTCTGTCAGATAATACTCAGTTTCTTCCTGAAAATTATTGCAATCACAAATTCTTTGGTATTATTATCTTAATTTAATTTGTCTTAAATGAAAAAACACAAAAGAGAATGAAGCAAAAAGCAAAACATTGATCATTTCACACACAACTTCAAAAATGGGCCGGACAAAAGTATTGGCACCCTCAGCCTAATACTTGGTTGCACAACATTTAGCCAAAATAACTGCGATCAACCGCTTCCGGTAACCATCAATGAGTTTCTTACAATGCTCTGCTGGAATTTTAGACCATTCTTCTGTAAACTGCTCCAGGTCCCTGATAGTTGAAGGGTGCCTTCTCCAAACTGCCATTTTTAGATCTCTCCACAGGTGTTCTATGGGATTCAAGTCTGGACTTATTGCTGGCCACCTTAGAAGTCTCCAGTGCTTTCTCTCAAACCATTTTCTAGTGCTTTTTGAAGTGTGTTTTGGGTCATTGTCCTGCTGGAAGACCCATGACCTCTGAGGGAGACCCAGCTTTCTCACACTGGGCCCTACATTATGCTGCAAAATTTGTTGGTAGTCTTCTGACTTCATAATGCCATGCACACGGTCAAGCAGTCCAGTGCCAGAGGCAGCAAAGCAACCCCAAAACATCAGGGAACCTCCGCCATGTTTGACTGTAGGAACCGTGTTCTTTTCTTTGAATGCCTCTTTTTTTCTCCTGTAAACTCTATGTTGATGCCTTTGCCCAAAAAGCTCTACTTTTGTCTCATCTGACCAGAGAACATTCTTCCAAAACGTTTTAGGCTTTCTCAGGTAAGTTTTGGCAAACTCCAGCCTGGCTTTTTTTTTTATTGTCCCGGGGTAAGAAGTGGGGTCTTCCTGGGTATCCTACCATACAGTCCCTTTTCATTCAGACGCTGATGGATAGTACGGGTTGACACTGTTGTACCCTCAGACTGCAGGGCAGCTTGAACTTGTTTGGATGTTAGTCGAGGTTCTTTATCCACCATCCGCACAATCTTGCGTTGAAATCTCTTGTCAATTTTTCTTTTCCGGCCACATCTAGGGAGGTTAGCCACAGTGCCATGGGCTTTAAACTTCTTAATGACACTGCGCACAGTAGACACAGGAACATTCAGGTCTTTGGAGATGGACTTGTAGCCTTGAGATTGCTCATGCTTCCTCACAATTTGGTTTCTCAAGTCCTCAGACAGTTCTTTGGTCTTTCTTTTCTCCATGCTCAATGTTGTACACACAAGGATACAGGACAGAAGTTGAGTCAACTTTAATCCATGTCAACTGGCTTCAAGTGTGATTTAGTTATTGCCAACACCTGTTAGGTGCCACAGGTAAGTTACAGGTGCTGTTAATTACACAAATTAGAGAAGCATCACATGATTTTTCTAACAGTGCCAATACTTTTGTCCACCCCCTTTTTAATGTTTGGTGTGGAATTATATCCAATATGACTTTAGGACAATTCTTTTTGTGTTTTTTTTATTTAAGACAAATTAAATGAAGATATTAATACCAAAGAATTTGTGATTGCAATCATTTTCAGGAAGAAACTGAGTATTATCTGACAGAATTGCAGAGGTGTCAATACTTTTGGCCACAACTGTAGATGTGATCACTCAAGACAATTAAAACCTTTATTTTCAGCATTTAAATGGTTACACAGTGCTGATCTGAACAACGCTGAATAAAAAAGCAATCATGATGCAATGAAGTGGTTAAGCACATTCAGACAACGTTGTACAATTTCCTGGAGCTAAGAATCTGACAGCTTAACGAATAGCTCTGGATCGTAATTAGCAATAGAGATGCTAATAATGAAATCTATTACAAGCGCAACTGCAGAGACAAAGATCAACTCAGTGAAGGGGAGGTGGGGAGTGATATGGAACTGCATGAACCCTACAAAAACACAAGAATAAGAGCTAGCATACTGTAGGTATAAGAAATCTACTGACAGGTTCTACTTATGCATTAGTAATGAATTTATAACATAAAAAATAGATGCAAAAATATAGTTTTAAAAAAAGTTCTTTACATTTAAGCCAAAATAGAACAGGGACTACTAAATGTTTCTGGCTTTGCCTTTCCTCTCCTGGATCAGAGCAGGTGCACTGACCGTTTTCTCCACCTCCGAGAAAAACGATTTTGTGCTGATCAGACTTTGATCAGAGTTTGATCAGAGTCTGATCACAGTGGGATCCATTTTTCTCCGAAGTGGAGAATTAAAAAAAGGGATCTCACCCTTCTTCAGTTGGTCTGTGTAAATCTGACCACACTTAGGGCCACTTTACACACACCAACTTCTGTGACCAACTTCTGAACAACTTACTGGTTGCAGTGAAATCATGGACACATTGTTCCATTTTGTGGCTGTGTACAAATGGAACAACGTGTACATGATTTCACTGCAACCAGTAAGTTATTCAGAAGTTGGTCACAGAAGTTGGTGTGTGTAAAGCGGCCCTTAGATATAGACTGGCATTGCCAATTTTGATCTGAAACACAGATCAAAGTCAAACATGTAAGTGAATTTTTCTTCAAATGTCTCGATCCAATGAACAGACATGTGCACAAACCCATAGAATAATATCTGATTTAGGCTGCCTTCACACTGCGGTCTGGTCCGATCTGGGGCTGTCAGGGGTGACAGCCCCGGACTGGATTTTAGCCCCATAGTATCCTATGGTGCTGGATGGAGCTTCCATCTCTCTAGAAGAATCCAGGAGAAGTCGGGCTTTTCTCCCGGACACAAAAACGTTGCTTGCAATGTTTTTGTGTCCAGGGAGAACAATCTCCCCAAAATTGGTGTCTCTCGGATTCCAGCGGATTCCCCCGGATCCTCCCGGATTCCCCCAGATCCTCCCGGGGCAATCCGGCGCTCCCATAAACACCTGTGGCTGCACGCTGCTGTTATTTCAGGACCGCAGCTAGCTCCCTGAATCATCAGCAGTGGCAGCTGCGTCAGGCTGCACACCGGACTGGAGGGCATATTAGACGTTTCTGTGTGCTGATCCAGTCCGGGGCTGTCAGGTTCACCCCTGACAGCCCCGGATCGGATCGGACCTGACCGCAGTGTGAAGGCAGCCTTAGCACTCATCCGATTTCCATAGTCATAAGCACAAGTCCATACTGTCTTGTCTTGCAAGTTGGTTGCTGCACTAATTATTGAGATGTGCGGCTCTTTGTTGGAGTCAAGATCTGAATTTTGTGCTGCCACTAGATATCCAGACTGTATTTCGGTACTTATGGTCATTTTGGTGATGTATTTTTGTACTGTTGGTAGTTTAAGTGAGGTGTTTCTGTAAAGTTGGTGGTTTTTGTGATGTATTCCTGTACAGTTATTGGTTTTAATCCTGCACACATGTAATAATCCATAACTTGTCAGATAATGTGTTACATGGTGAGGTTAAAAAAGTATTTTGCCATATGACATGTTAAGGCTACATTCACACTGTGCGTTTTTTGATCCGTTTTTTTGCAGTGCACTGCAAAAAACGGATCACTCAAATGACACCCCAGCAAAGTCTATGGGCTTTCATTTTGCCATTCAGACTGTGCTCTTCTAAAGTGATCCGTTTTTTCACTTTAGGAGAGCTCCATTCTTGAAAATGACGTGTCAATTTATGCTGCGTTTTTCTCCAGCATTCGGGACGTGTGTGATGAGGGGGCGGGATGTGGAGAGGTCAGAACATAGTCGGACTCCATATTTTTCCAGAATTTTATGTGTGGATGTTCCTGGTTTGCAGCCAATCAAGACACATAAAACATCCACAAATTGTAGATACAAGGGCTTGTGTCATTGACCGCCAAAGTCACAAGTCCCTAGGGATATAAGAAACAGCCTTTTGCCATTGTCATCATTTTCAGAGTGTTACTGCTAGGGACAGTGCTGTTTCCACTCCGTGCTGCTCAGTCCATGTTACAAAATTAGATAGCTAACTACTCCATTGCTTTTTACTTAGATTAGGAGGGAGAGAGTATCCATCTGGACATAGGCATTTTGTACTGAGAACACGTGTGATTCCTAAAACTGTGTGTGTTGCCAAAGACGCGTTTTTTGCATACAGGAAGGGATTGACAAATCCTTCAGTTTTCCCTAAAAAGGCATTTTTTCCCTCTAACCTGTGATTCTCAAATCCTTAAAGGGATCCTGTCACCTCCAAAGCGCCTTCTAAGCTAGCAAAACATGTCCCTGCAGCATCCATTCACTAATCTCACACTCCTTTTGTCTCCTAAAAGCATCCTGTGAAAGTACATAAAAACGTGTTAATACTCACTCATCAGCAATGTTAATTAGCAGTGGCTATATTCTTTAGTCACCAGGGCGGGCTGTTTTGCAGCCTGAATGATCCTCTCTCTGTCTGTGCTGCTGTGATGTGCAGCTGAAGGCAGGACTAATGATTTGAATTCTGTGAGTGATAGAGTGGGGGGAGGGTAAAGCCTGCACAAGCAGAGCACAAGCAGAGCAAACAGACAGAGAGAGGGAGGATGCTGGAGCCGACAAAACAGCCAGCCCTGGTGACTAAAGAATATAGCCCCTGCTAATTATAATCACTAATGAGTAAGTATTAAAACGTTTTTATGCACTTTCACAGGATGCTTTTAGGAGACAAAAGGTGTGTGAGATTAGTGAATGGATGCTGCAGGGACATGTTTTGCTAGCTTAGAAGGCGTTCTGGAGGTGACAGGATCCCTTTAAGTTTCCCGTAAAACAGCTCTGTTTGGTATTTTACCTGTGATTCTCAAATCCTTCAGTTTCCCCTAAAAAGGCATTTTTTTGCCCTGTAACCTGTGATTCTCAAATCCTTGAGTTTTCCTTAAAAATGCTCTGTTTTTGTCCTCTAAGCTGTGACTCTTAAATCCTTCCTTTTTCCCTAAAAAGACTAATTTGGCCTCTAACCTGTGAATCTCAAATCCTTCAGTTTCCCCTAAAAAGGCATTTTTTGGCCTGTAAACTGTGATTCTCAAATCCTTGAGTTTTCCTTAAAAGGGCTCTGTTTGGTCTTGGTCGCTAACCTGCAAATCTCAAATTCTTCATTCCCCCTTCAGTAGACATTTTTTGGCCTCTAACCTGTGATTCTCAAAGTCCTGAGTTTCCCCTAAAAGGACTCTGTTTGGCCTCTAATAAGTGCTTTCCAAATTTGTGTGCATAAAAGATGAGTGGGAAATCCTGAGGTTGTGGTGGAAAGGGGAAGGGTAAAAAGGTTGTAGGAAAGGGCAGTAGACTTGGTGTTGGAAGTGTATATTGAGTAGGTGCTACTGCGAATATTACTGAAAGCTGTAGTAACCAAACATTGGCTCGTCGTAGTATTCCAAGCAAAGTGACAACTTCTGTTACTAAAAATGGACAGAAAGTTTCTGATCCGTGCTGCTGTTCAATAACAAGACTTCCTCTGTGCTTTAAATAGTGGATCTTTATTCCTACGCGTTTCAAGATCCTCCTGATCTCTTCCTCAGGGATGCATACAACAGAGTCACTGTGTTGTATACATTCCTGAGGAAGAGATCAGGAGGATCTCGAAACACTTAGGAATAAAGATCCACTATTTAAAGCACAGAGAAAGTCTTGTTATTGAACAGCAGCGTGGATCAATAACTTTCTGTCCATTTTTGTAGATTACCGAGGACCTTCCATGTGGTTAAGGATCCTGCTGCAGCTGTGACGTGGATATACCAGTTGTGGGTCTCACAACTGACTAAGGTGAGCAGTTCTTACACTGCACATACATATCCTACAAATGGTTTAGACCCATTGCACCCTTGTCTACCCCTTTCTTTTAGAAACTTCTGTTTTGTTTTGTTTTTAAATCAGATAAATTTTATTAGAATCAGCAAGGAATAACAAAGCATAATACAGTCCTTCACAATGCCAATTTTTCCCCCTTGTATAAACCTCCCAAAAACTGTCCCCCTCCCCACAAAACTACAAGCCCCCCCCCTTTTTACTCTTACCCAGGCTAGACAACAATCAATCTATTCCAAATACTAACACGCTCCCATACATTTAGCGTTGACAGTGTTCTCACTAGTATCAAGCTGTACCATTATATCGTGCTTATCAGTTATCGTATTAGACTGGCGTCTGCCAGAAACAGCACAATTATTTCCACGGTGCCCAGAGGCGGTCCAGGTATTTAGCATTTTTCCTCTTAAAGTATATTTTTTCTTCCAGTTTAATCACATAAGAGACTTGTCTAAGAAACTCCTGCCTAGAGGGTGTTTCCTCCAAGATCCAATATTTGGCAATGAGTTTCCTGGCTATGTACAGGAGGAGAGCTATGGCTATCTTCCCCATAGAGTCTACTTCTATTTCCTCCACATACCCAAGTATGCAGACCACTGGGTCTCGCGGAATCACACAGTGATATTTCCCTTCTATTAGGGTGAGGATTACAATCCAGAAGGATGCGAGGCGTGGACACTCCCAGATCATGTGCAGGATGCCCGCACCTTCTAGCCTACATCTCGGACATTCCGAGTCTGACCGCAGCCCAATCCTGTGCAGAAAGGCTGGGGACCGGTATGCCCTGTGAACAAGCAAGAGCTGGGACATTCTACCTGGTTCACTTAATGATAATTTGGGGATGTACTCCAAAATTGTGTTCCATTTATCCTCAGACACAACTCCTACATCCCTTTCCCACCTCTCCTTCGCTTTCACAGGATGTTTCAGAAGGAACATATGCAATAGGTCAGCATAGATCGAGGAAATCACCCCCTTCGATCTTCCAGACATGCAAATGTAGTCCAGTACAATATCGGTCAGTATGCACAAATTCCTTACTTTACTCTGTTTATGATATGCATGTTTAACCTGTGCATACTGAAAGCCATGCCTATCCGTCAGACTGAATTCTGACTTCAAGGATTCAAATGGTTTGAGGCCATGTCGGTCGATCACCTGATGTAAGCATACTATCCCTCTGCAAGTCCATTCCTTCAATTCTCCCATTTTATAGAATTCCCCAAGATGCATATTATTCCAGATTGGGGTATACACCGTCGCCCCGTTGACCCCCCTGAGAGTTTTCACCTTCGTCCACAGTCTGTGCACCAGGTCAAGCGTCGGACACCTCCTACCGGCCCTCCCAAACAGACTCATCTCTAACCCCTGCACCAACGGGCGTCTATTAATGTAATTTTCCAGAATAGCCTGAAGCGAGCCTTCTCCCGCCCCGTCCACCCATCCCCTCAGATGTTGGGCCTGAGCAGCTAGGAAATAAATCCAAGGGTTGGGCAGGGCAAGACCCCCCTCCTCCTTGGGCCGCTGCAAAGTTTCCAGTTTAATTCTCGGTTGTTTGCCTCCCCAAACCAGATCCCTAAAAATTGCCGTAATATGCTGGAACATTGCCTGTGGAATCCACACAGGGGAGTTGTGTAAAACATAAAGTAACTTTGGCATTAACACCATCTTAATCAGATTGCTGCGACCCACCGCCGATAGGGGCAGCCTACTCCATGTGTCCGCCTTAGCTTTCAGAAGCCCAATGATCGGCCGCACATTAGGATCCAGAAATTCCTTAATCTGTGCTGCAATCTGAATACCTAGGTATTTAAACACTTTCACTCTTTTAGAAACTTCTGTTACTAAACAGCCTACTCCAGTCTCTTTGTTTGCCAGCAGCAGAACTATACACATTGTGAATGAGGCCCAGCTTTTGCTACAGTTCATGTAAACTGTTGCATCAAGTGACCTGTCCTCCTGTTCCTCCACCTCAACATCACAAACAATACAGTCCTCAGAGCTGACGCCCCAATTACCTATGTGTCACCTCGTGTCACAACAAGTCTCCAATCGCACAACTGATTGTAGGCAAACACAGATGGGTGCTTCTGCAGAGATGTTCACACATTATATTCCATGGGCATCAGAGGTCTGCTCCAAACATACTCCAGAGCATCTGTACCAATGGCCAAAATCTTTTGGAGTTGGATCTGGGGACGGAGGAAGTACGGTCCCAGCAGAATTTAGACCCTTGTCACCAGATATTAACCCCGGGGACTGGAAGTGATGATGATGGTGAGACTCAGATACCTGAAGAACAACAGAACTGTGGGGTGCATTCAATGCAGGAAGTGGAGGATGGTGACTCTTATGACGAGGAGTGAAATAACATAGAGGATGAGGATGATGATGTCCTAGATCTGACTTTGAGTGAACTTAGAGTAATGCAGCTGAGTTGAGCGGAAGACGAAAAGGTTAGGTTTGTGTTTCCCGCTCAGACACTGACGGTTGCAAGCATGACAAGCGCTGCATCTGCAGCCACAACTCTGCCTCTGTATAGCAGCGGTTGCAGTTCTGCAGTTGTCTGAGGTAGTAAGGATTGCCTAGCCTGGGCCTTGTTTGACATTGCAAAAGATAACCGAGCTCACATTATTTGCAAACTTTGAACTCAAAAATTAAGTAGAGGCAAAAACCTCCACAATTTGACTACTACATGCATGAACCGCCAAATTTGCCAGGACCATGTGTTAGTCTAGACAAATTATTTTGTTAAAACTGTGCCTAGGGGGTCTCACCGAATTCTGTCCGCCGTATCAAATGCATCTGCTGGTTTTTTGTCCTCAATCAGCGTGGCAAGTGTTTTCTGACAGGTTTCCAGCCACAGGACCTCCACTTGTTTACCCGCTACAATTGGGGCGACTGACAGACCCTCAGCTGTTACAGAAATGGACACGCCTGGCAGTTTTGACTAATCCCAGACACTGAGCACACGACTTGTTTGTCAACCCACCAAAATGTCTGGGCCTGCACCTCCTTCAGAGTGCAGCAGTTTGTCAGGTACACTTTACTCTACCCTCTCTCAGCACAGTAGCCAGCCTTCAATCCTGCAATTGTAGTCACTGGAAAGATTATTTCCTCCTACACATTCTAAAGTAAAGATCTTAAACTTCACCATCTCCCATTTGTTGGCTACGGAAATGCTGCCTTTCCACCTGACGGATACAGACAGTTTCTGAAAGATGATGGCCGTCACAGCTCTCCAGTATCACTTGCCCAGTCGTCACTACTTTTCGAAGCAAGCTGTGCCTGCGCTACATCAGAATGTTGCAGACAACATCACCCATTCCTTGAGAATCTCTGTGTGTGACTGGGTGCATATCAACACTGACAAGTGAATGGAAAAGAGAATTGGGAATGCGCTCACCCCTCCTTCTGGTATGATCTGGGTCAGGTGCACGGCGGTGGCCAGCCACCGCCTAAGTCCAGAAAATCATGAATGAAGAATGCCAGCACCTGGTCCAGTGTAACGAACTTTCTTTATTACGTGAAGATCACAACAGATATAAAAGCATCTTTAGTAGGCGGTGTGCCCCATCAGACGCGTTTCGGTAAAAACTTGACAATGATAAGGAAGCTAAAAACCAACACACTATATTTACACACATAAAACAAAACACCTTAAAAAATTGCCCAAAACCAACTATGGGGACGAATTCACTAAACAGTGGTTTGACATCCTTTCTCCGTGTTCCGTAAGATTGATGGAACTGATCATTAAAGAGGAGTCAGAACGTTTATCCACACTTGAAAAATCCATTAATGAATTTTCCATTGCAACCAAGACTTTGAATCTCATTTAGATTATTCGGATTCAACACCAATCTGCAGAAAAAATTAGCGGAGCATGAGGATGTACTTGCTGCTAATAAAAAGAAAAAAATTAATGAGGGACTGCAAAGATTATGAAGCCAACGATGTCTACAATGTGCAGAAACCTAAACCCTTGTCCATCCTCAAGAATCAACAGGATCCGCAAAGAAAAGTGAGTTTTTCTTCTTCATTCATAGACATTAGTGTCAGCTCTATTGGGGTGAGTTCCTCACTGAACAGAACTGCTAGCACCTCCACGGTATCCCCCACTAATAGGGGAGCGAGCATTCTCCCACTCCCCCAAAATACAGGGGAGGAAGAGAGGGGGTAGAAGGGGAAGGAGGAGGACAAAGATATCCCAGGAGGGCCAAACGAAGGAAATATTACCATTACTAAATTTGAACGAGTTTTGTTGTAATGGTAATCTTGTTTCAGAGTTCAATGTATTAAATTTGTCTGCAAATATAATATCTGCTGATCAATATGTTTTGCTTAAAAAAGAGTTACATTTTGTGCCTACCTCTAGGGCTGATCTATTCGGTTAAGGATGTTAGCAAATTTGTAAGAAATCTAACGGTCAAGCGCCATTTCCTTGACTAGTCTGGGGCAGACCAGCATAATGAGGATTCATCTGTCATAACCCTTTCTGCAGGCAATGATAATCATTCCAATGACAGGTATTGTGCTACCGGTGATTTCTTGACATTCAATCCTGACAATTTGTCCACACCATTTGTAGATCAATGTACTCTTTCTATCTTAAATGGTCTTGACAAAGAGGGAGATCAAACTATCCCTGATTCACTAAATATGGATAATACTTTCCCTAATCCCTTTTTCTATCAATTGAAATCCAGGGCTGCAGTGATGGACTCATGTCAGTCCACGGTTGAGAGGGAGATTAGAGATTTATTGATTGCAGATAATCATACTGGGAATAACCCATTCTTCATTCACGATATCCCCACTGACACCTGGACGAGCAAACATGGCCAGGGCCATTACATTTTCTTCACTGGCCACTGGGTGACTCTGGTGTCAGGTGGGGAAGGGGCTAATCCCAAGTCTTGAAATCCCCAAGACTTTTGGGACAATCCTCTACCTCTTTAAAGAGAGACCTGAGCGTCGAATCAGCCACTACTTCTGCCTCGTCCACCTCCTCCAGCACCCCAGCTGTGCCCTCGACCTCTCCTTTAATGTTGCAACCCTTCAGAAAGAATCCATCACACCTCTGTACTTTGCTGCCAGGGCTCTCCGCCATCAGGTTGTGTTTAAATTAAAATGTCTTGAAGATGTGAGTCACACAACTGAAGAGGTGTGGACAGCTATGCAGGTCAAGTTTGCGCAATGGCTTTCTCCGCTAAACCTGGAGCCAGGGAAGGTTGTTTGCAATAATGAGGGACCCTGGTGGCAGCTCTATGCTAGGGTAAACTTACACACGTGCATTGCATGGCTCACATCCTCAACCTGGTTGTCCAGCAATTTCTGCACCACTATTCCGGCCTGGATGAGTTGCTGCAGAAGGCACAGTCACTTTATGCTCACTTCCGCCGTTCTCACCTTGCAGTTCATTGACTAGCATGCTCCAGGGGTCTTTCAGACAACCAATTAACCATTTAATATACAATGTGCCCACACCGTGGAATTCCACTCTGCTCATGTTGCAGCGTCTGTGGCAGCAGCGACAAGCCCTGGTGTAGTATGTAATGACACGTACACATGAACATTTTGGTTCATTTTAATGCCTCTGGTCCCATATAAGATCTAATGAGTACATCATGGAAGACTTGTGTTTTTCATAATAAGTTTTCATAATTTTGACAATGTTTAACAATTTTTTCATAATTGTTCACGGTTTCTACATTTATACTGACCAGTAAACTTGTTTAAAGATCTCTCGTAAGGGGCTTTATCCAACAAAATCATTATAGAAGAGTATTACAGACCGTATGAAAGAGACCCTATCTTGTTTGATAGTTTTTACCCACATTTTTAACTTTGATTTTTTAACTTTTTTAACTTTGATTTCGTACATCTTTTAGTTATGTGGACTTAACATTCCACTATAAGGTTCTAATAACTGATTTTAAATATAATTTCAACTGTATAGTAATACGTTTGATCGCACATGTTGCATAACTCAGCATGTTTAATGAACATCCCGAGGAAGGGTCAACTACAACCTTCTGTGTATACTCCTTTACTCATAGCCATAATCAAGGGGTTAGCGCTTATAAGCCTATAAGTTACAGATTAATCATATCTTTTTAATAGGATGAAATACACATGGTGCCACCCAATGTATATAGCAGCAGCTCCACAACACACGCTAGCTCCGGCACAAAGCTCAAATATTTTGGAAACTGGACCAATGAAAACATCTAGGTTTGTGGAGCATTTTCAACTCACTTCTGCTTCTATGTGAAAAGAAAAAATGTAATTTTTTTCAGTAAATGTTGCTTTAGCTCCAAGTTTCTAATTTTTTCTACGGGTTAAAGAAGAAAAAAGACCCCACAGCTTATATTGCAATTTCTTCCAAACACTGTGATTTGCCATATTTCATCCAAAAATTATATTTGCGCACAATGTAAGATTCTATTTGATCTTGGAGTCCAAGTTTGAACACCATCACTTTTGTGGAGCCCCTGAGGTGCCAAAAAATAGAAACACCAAACAAATCTACCCATATGGTAAACTAAATATCTCAAGTAATTCACTTAGGGGGACGGTGAGCATTTTGAACTGATAGGTGCTCCACAGAATTTTATAAGATTAGGCTTTGAAAATTAATTTTTTTTCATTAAAATGTTTTTATTTAGGCAGTCCAATCACACTAATTGTGGCGCCCTGCTCACGCAGGTAGCCACAGCCTTCTTTAACGCACAGCTGGGTTTCCACAGCAGGTACCTACTACATGCAACACCTTCCACCCCGGCACAGTAGGGGGAGCTCTACTTACTGACTTTAGGTGAGGTCCCCTATAAATACTGCTGCTGGGGGAGGAGTTAGTTAGAGTGTGCAGATGCCAGGAGAGCTGCAAAGACGTCCTGGTGATTGGAGCCAAGGTTAGGCCCGAACCAGTGACCCGGAGTGGTCCTTCTACACTGAGCAAAGCCTAGGAGTGGAGACAGAAGGCAAGGAGCAGAGCCAAGGGAGTGAAGAACCGGTGGAGGTTCACCCAAGACGTACCGGACTTCGGGAGTCCGCACCTGCAGGATTACTTCACGACTGCAGAAAACTCCGTCATACGGTGGAGACTTCAGTCACCCGGTCCTCCTGCGTACCCAGAAAGAGGAAGCCAGACACCATAGTGAGGAATCAGAAAGCAGTGGTCAGAGAGGGTAACCCGTGGACCGCGCAGGAGGAGATAGAGAGGACCAGAGGGAGTAAGGAGGCCATTCTGGCTGCATGCAGACAGGGCTTCAGTAACTGCAGGGAAGCTGAGGAAGCCTTATACCCACTTGCTGTGGAAGATCACTGTGCACCTGGTCACCCAACAGTGCTCTGGATTTCTTTACCTGCTAATACCACCAGTAAAAAGGTAAAAGAGACTATCTACAGTGTGTGTGCGTCATTCCTCTCCGCTCCCGGTGCCCCTTATAGATTACTCCAACACTCCCTATCCCGACTTAAAGTTCCACTCCAAGCTGCCCCTTTTCACTACGCTGCCCCGGAGGCCCAGCTCCACCTGTAGGGAGCTCTGCCATCTCAGCCGCATTATCATCAACCTCCGGAGGACTGTGGTGGCGCTGGTGACCCATCACCAGGTACTACAGGCGGCATCACATTACAAACTCTAATCCCCTGTACATACACCCTTATTGAAGTGT
>JARQOC010000004.1:213626046-213658412 GCA_033576535.1 Allobates femoralis
GCCTGTCATACACCTAGCATGAAGTGCTTTGTGAGCTCCTGTGCTTATCCTGATCTCTGTTATCTGACCCAGACTAACCTTGGTTTCTTTTTGCCTGATTTTCTGACCCCTGGACTGTTACCTATTGCCATTGTTCATTCACTCTATCCTAGTTTCACCCTCCTGGTATACCTGACCTTGGTTGTTGTTTTTACCATGCTTCTGGATTCCCCTGAAGTACTGCAACCTCTCCAGGAATATACTCTGGATTGCCTGACCACTCTGTCATCTCTCTCCCAGTAAATTGTGACAGCATTATCTTAGTCTGTTAATCGTTAATTTGCACATGCTTTGTCACTTTGTTACTGTAGTGACTAGTGTCACAGTGGGCACTGTGCGGCATTTGCAGGAACGCTAAGGTGCCTAAACTGCAGAAACCCCTCACAGGTGACTACATTTTAGAAACTAAACTGGATCAAGGATCTTTTCCAGTAACCCAAAGGTACTGCACAGAATTTGATAACATTAGATTGTCATACTGCAAATTTTCATCTATTTTGCAAAAATGTTGCTTTAGCCCCGAATTGTTTACTTTATCAAGAAGTAACACAATAAAGTGCATCCTGCAATTTGTTGCTATATAATAAGTATAATGTTCGCTCACCTGTAAGCTCCTTCCCTATCCTCCTTCTTCTCGCATGGATTGCACCAGGCGGCTGCCAGTAAGCACAATAGTGAGAAGAGAAAAATCCAGCGAGTAAGGAGACTCCAATGCTTATGGTGTAGTTAAAATTTCCATTTACTGAAGAAAAAAAAAGTTGTAAAAGTTTGCAAGTACAAAAAGGCAAGTCTTGCCATGTAGGTCATAGGATAAAAAAATCACTACGCGTTTCGGCAATATCTGAGTCTTATTCATTTGGGAAACTAAATTGCTCAAGGATCTTTTCCAGCAACACAGGTGCTACACATAATTTGATAAAATTAGGTTGTCATACTGTCATGTGCTTAGTTGGCGCTAACTTTGCTGGATGCTGCTGTGTATGTGTTTGTCTTTAAGAGCTGCATGGTTGATAGTTGTGAAGGTCCTGGGCCTCCTGTGTTGTGCTCCAGAACTGTATTCACTATGAGGTTCGGCTGCTGGTTGAGGGGTTAATGTGTGACTCACCTGAACTCCCCCTAGCCTTTAAGTAGCCTCTCCTTCCACCAGGTGGTGCTGCTGATAGAGTCTCACTCTATGCCTGGAAGCCATGCTGTGCTGACCTGTGTGTTTGTGTTGCTGGAGTCCTTTCCTTTGGAGTTGCTGTATCCCAGTTCTGTGGAGGGAGGTCAGGGGAAATAGCGCAGGGCTGGTGGAGGAGTTTTAGGAAGAGGCTGGAGGCCTGAAACTTCTCACCTTAAGAGATACCTTCGGGATCAGGGCCATTCAGGATTCCTAGACTAGGGTCAGACTAGTCTTCCCTGGTCACCCTACACCGTGACACATACTGAAAATTTTCACAAAGATGTTACTTTAGTTAATTTTTTTACTTTAAGTAAAACAAAAAAGTGGATCCTACAATTTGTTACTTACTTCAGAGTGCAGTGATACCTCACATGTAGTGAAAAAGTTTTGTTTGAAAACAGTAGGCCTTGAAATGGAAGGAGCATTATTTGAATGTTGGAACACAAATTTAGCTGAAATACATTGTCGATTTTCAGGGACCCTAAGTTGCCTGAACAGCAGAAACTCCTCAGAAGTGACCCCATTTTGGAAACTACACCTCTCAAAGATCTTATAAAGGGGTACAGTGAGCATTTTGAACCCGACGGATACTATACAGAATATTATAACTTTAGGTCGTCATATTGGAAATCTTTATTTATTTTCCAAACATGCTCCTTTAGCCCCCAACATTTTACTTTTTCAAGAGGTAACATAAAACAGTGAACCCTACAGTTATTTTTACCCACTTTTCTCTGGGCGCAGTAATATCCCACATGTAGTCAAAAAGTACTATTTGGATGAATAGCAGGGTTCGGAATGGAAGGAACACTATTTGAATTTTGGAACACAAATTTAGCTGAAATAGATTGTCGCATTTGCAGGGACCCTAAGTTGTCTAAACAGCAGGAGGTCTCCTTTCCCCCATTCCCAATGAGCAGTGCCCTCCATTGTATTGTCTCCCCCAATGTTTCCTCTGTCTGTTGTTTTGTGTAGTGCGCCAGAGACTGTTGGTCCGTGCTCCATTGTCATGCACTCTATCTGGACGCTCTCTAGGTCATGGTGTGACAAAATCACCCGCCCTTTACCCGTCCACATGGCTCAGGCTGCAGCTTTTGCATCCCTGATCCAGACCCTCACGGATGAGGTCTTGTCTCTGAGTACCCAGTTGGGGCATCAGCTGCAGCAAATTTTGTTTTTGTTTTTTATTCGGTGCAAGCTTTTGTGCAACTGGAACCCCAAATAACTCTCCCTGACTGTTTTGAGGGTGGGAGAGATACATTTCATGTTTTCCAGGAGGCCTGTATATGGTACTTTAGGCTTTACCCTCGTTCCTCTGGGCTCGAAGAACACCGTGTGGAGATTCCTGGGACTTCTGTCTACCGTCTGATTCACATCATTGCTGTCGGTAGACGAGTTCTTTGCAGCTTTGGCCCTTGTCTATGGGGACCCTTATGGCATCTCCTTGGCAGAGCCGAAACTCCGTAGACTACAGCAGGGGATGAAGCCGGCTGAGGAGTACTGTTCATAGTTCGGGACGTGTACCACAGATACCCAATAGAATGACCCGGCTCTTAGGAGCCAGTTCTGTCATGGGTGGTCTTGTAGGCTCAGTACTTTGCAGTCCATGGCTCAGTACTTTGCAGTACTCGCTGGAGGCCACTATGTCCCTTGCCATCAGGATACATCAACGCCTCAGGGATAGATCCACCTGGCCTCTGCTCCTAGTTGTTCTTCCCATGGAGGGGGTTCCTCAGTTGTCTGTTGGAGAACCTATGCAGTTTGGGGATGTCTTTTCAGGTTCACTCACCAGTTATTCACCATGGGTTGAGGGTATGCTTTTATTGCGGGCATAAGAGCCACTTTATTGAGGCATGTCCATTTTGACCAAAACCACCATCAAAGAAGCCATTTCCCCAAGGTTAGGTGGAGGATGCCAACCTGGGCGTACATGTTTCCTCCATTTTCCGTTCTGTTCGAGCTAATACTCTTCTGGGACAAAGAAGGGATTCTGTTACCTCCCATCAGGACTGTGCTAGGCCTCAGGCTCCCCTTAATAGTAATAAGAGGGAAGAAGTTCACACTGGGGTCTCAGTTCCTGAGAGGATGGTTCTCAATCCAGTTTCCTCAGAGGGGTATTTTCCCAATTCACCATCTGAAAAGCCAGTCCCCTCTAGTAACTGTGAGGAAGGCGACCAGTGTGTATACATTTCCTCTGTCCTGTCCTCTCTTCTGTGTAAAGTGAACAAGGTGCAACCGGAGAGAGGTGACGCAATTCATTCATCAGGACGGATTATTTCTAAACCAATGGGTGAGTCCAGGAGTGATGGTGGAGGGGGGTGGGCATCTCCTCTAAATCTCCTGTTCCTGAGGGTGGCAATTGCAAAATCACGATGACATCTTGGCTGATCTTTTGTCCCTCAAGGTGTGTGCCATCCCCTCCTAAATACTTCAGTGGTAATAAACGTGTAGGTCCAGACCTGAGTGTGAATCAATACGTTTGGGTCTCCACTAAAAACATCAAGTGGAGGGGTCTGTCTGAGGCTCTTGGCTTGATAGTTATCAGTCCATTTAGGGTTATTGCCATTATTAATTCTATGGCATATCGTTTCAAGCTACCAGTACCAGATTTTCCCAACGTATTTCACAGGCCGTTGCTCATGAAATGGCCACTGAGCCGACTGTTTTACCATGAGCAACTGGTTGCGTTTTTTAACCCCTTAGTGATGGAGCTAATTTCCACTTTAATGACCAGACCAAATTTTACAATTCTGACCAGTGTCACTTTATGAGGTTATAACTCTGGAACACTTGCACGGATCCCTGTGCTTCCAAGATTGTTTTTTCGTGACATATTGCGCTTCATGTTAGTGGTAAATTTAGATCAATATTCTTTCTGTTTATTTAAAGAAAAACAGAATTTTGGGAAAAATGTTGAAAATCTTGCAATTTTCAACTTTTATTGTGTTAAACCAGAGAGTTATGTGACACAAAATAGTTAATAAATAACATTTCCCACATCTACTTTACATCAGTACAATTTTGGGAAAAAAAAATTTCGTTAGGAAGTTATAAGTTTTCAAAGGTCATCAACAATTTCTAATTTTTCCAGCAAAATTTACAAAACCATTTTTTTAGTGACTACATCACATTTGAAGTGAATTTGAGGGATCTATATGACAGAAAACACCCAAAAGTGACACCATTCCAAAATCTGCACCCCTCGAGCTACTCAAAACTACATTCAAGAAGTTTATTAACCCTTCAGTTGCTTCACAGAAATGAATACAAAGTGGAATGAAAAAATAAATACATTTTATTTTACCTAAAAATGTTGGTTTAGCCTCAATTTATTTACTTTTACAAGGGATAACTGACAAATTGGATGCAAAAATTTGTTACCCACTTTCTCCTGAATGCACCGATACCCCACATATGGTCAGAAACCTCTGTTTGAACAAACGGGAGGGCTCGAAAGGGAAGGAGCGGTATTTGAATTTTAAAAAGCAAATTAGGCTGAAATGGATGAAAGGAACCAGCTTTCATTTCATGGACCCCTAGGGTACCTAAACAGCAGAAACCCCCCACATGTGACCCCATTTTGGAAAGTAGACCCCTAAAGGATTATATTTAGGGGTATAGTGAGCATTTTCAACCAACAGGTACTTCACAGAATTTGATAACAATAGGTCATCATAATGAAAATGTTCTTTTTTTTTTACAAAAGTGTTGCTTTAGCTACAAATTTTTCACTTTTACAAGAGGTAACACCAAAAGGTGGACCCCACACTTTGTTACCCACTTTCTTATGAGTGTGACGATACCTCACATGTAGACAAAAAGTTCTGTTTGGACAAACGGCAGGACTTAGAATGGACGGAGCACTATTTGAATTTTGGAAAGCAAATTTGGCTGAAAAAGATGAAAGGTACCAGCTTTCATATCCTGGACCCCTAAGATGCCTAAACAGCAGAAACCCCCCCGCATGTGACCCCATTTTGGAAACCAGACCCCTCAACGATTATATCTAGGGGTATAGTGAGCATTTCCAACCAACAGGTACTTCACAGAATTTGCTAACAATAGGTCATCATAATGAAAATGTTCTTTTTTTTTTTATAAAAGTGTTGCTTTAGCTACAAATGTTTCTCTTTTACAAGAGGTAACACCAAAAAGTAGATCCCACACTTTGTTACCCACTTTCTTATGAGCGTGACGATACCTCACATGTAGACAAAAAGTTCTGTTTGGACAAACAGCAGGACCTAATATGGATGGAGCAATTATTTGCTCTATTTGCAAATTGTATCATATTTGCAGAGCCTTTGAAGTACAAGAACAACTGAAAAGCCACATAAATGAATTGTTTTGTAAGTTGTACCCTGTAATGTATTTATTTAGGGAGGTACTGAGTAGTTTTATCTTACTATTTTTTATGTACCATTCAGTCTTCAGGGTAAAATTCATGGAATTCCAGGACCCATTCAAAGCTTTCCAAGATTTTGCACTACCAAACATGAAAATTCTTCCAGGAATTATTACTCACAAAGGGCAGCATGCCCCTAAAAACACAAACTTAGTCTTGCTATCAAAATAGTTGTCCTACACTTGCGTATGTTGCAGCAGGAACAACAAACTGTACTAGAGTGAAGGGCAAAATATGGAGGAAAATGTAACGAATTATGTGGCAAATGTGTGCTTGTTCCAGAGATAATGGAACACCAGCAGGGCTAGAAGGACAAGTTCATCTTTTGGAGACTGGTCATACAACGTCTGTTTAGCGCTATCAATCCCTATATGAGAGACGAATGTGCCAGTTGACGTGGTGCACCATAACAGGCTCCAACCCGCCAAGGTTGGAACTGCTATATGCACAAAACAACCAGTCCCCTACAGGATTACAAACTTATTGTCCGGTACAGGAGGTTCGGCAAGAGCCATGCAGTAAAGCCCATGGTGTATGAATATGGAACAGCCTCATTGTGGGAGATCCTCAAATAAAATGATCACGTCCGTATCACCAATATAAATATATCATTAATGTCGATGCCAAGAACAGTTTTATGTAGCAAGACATAGTTGAAATACCAGTCGAACTAAGATAACTGGCGAAAAAACTTTATGTGAGTGATCCTGGAATTATTTGTCAGATGAGACTTTTCAAGAACATTTGTGGGGTCCACATTCTGGGGTATGCGGATGTGGGCATGTGGACAAGAATGTGTCTGAATAATAGTTTGGTATGTGAGTGATCAAGTCTTGGAATTATTTGGGAAATGGGTAAAATAATAGTAAGTTTTATTTGACATGTAATAAGTCCAATCTCTAAAGGGGGCCACTTAGCGGAAAATATAAATTTTGTGAGAAAAAAAAAAGAAGCCTACCACAATTTGGTTTTACTTTATTGATGCCACCTAATAATTGGGAGATGTGTGGTAGGTCTCAAAGCAGGGGGTAACACAAAGTCCAGGTTGGGATGGGCACATGGGGCAGTAGTAGCGAGATTCACTCCTCCTACCCTGCTTCATACAGACTTTCCACCTTTTTTTTCAAACAGGAGAGACTCGATAACCTTCTCCTGATATTGCAGGAAGGTGAAGGCCCCTTGGTATTTTTTTAACAGCACAAAGCTACTATAGGTAGCAAATTGTAGCAGATAGATTGCCACCTTTTTATACCAGGCCCTCATCTTCTGCTTCACCAGGTATGGTTGGAGCACCTGGTCGGACAGGTCCAGGCCACTCATGTGTTTGTTGTAATCGGTCACACAAAGAGGTTTTTGTTTGTCCTTGGTGGCGCCCCTGTCTCTGACCGTCACAGTGGTGTCCGCATGCAGGGTGGTAAGCATGTAGACATCCTTGCGGTCATTCCACTTTACAGCAAGCATTTTGTCACTTGCCAGTGAAAATAACACCCCCTTCTCTAAACGTCTGGACACCAACTGTGACGGCAAGCCCACACGGTTTTTCCGTATCGTCCCACAGGCCCCTGTGTTTGCAGCTTGTAGGGCTTGGTAAAGGGGGATGCTAGTGTAGTAATTGGGAGGGGAATCTCAGTTACCAGGGGTCTTGGCGGCCATGGAAGTTAACATTTCACTTCCATCCAACATGTGTTTTCATGTCGGGTGGAAGAGAAATAATTTTCACTGGTGATGACTTTTTTTTTGTAAAATCATGATCAGTAGCGCTGAACGAGTAAAAACTTCCTGATTTACAATCTCAGGGGTCTCAGCTACCTCCGGTATTTTATGATTTTATGACACTGGGGGGCGCTAGAGTACATTTTCTGTTCTTACGTCTCTAGACGTAGGAACAGAATAAGTACCCTTTTTTTTGGACGTTTAAAATCAGTGGGCCGTCATTATCGGGTTAAATATCTTGAGGGACAGTTATTTAATGCTGAACTACTGTAGTTCAGGGTTCAGCTTTGGGTGTTGTCTTGATAACCCCCCAGTCATGCGGGTCCAGACTCCCCTCATAGGCGAGGAGGTTCTGTCATGAGTCTGTGAAAGGTTTTGTATTGACATTTCATCTTAAATGTGTTTCCTTCCTTTGGCAGTGTAGGAGTTAATGTCAGTTTCTGTTGCTAGCTAGTTCCTTACTTCTCTTCCCAGGTGTGGCTACTTTGTGATCATTCCCATCTCCTTTATATGGTCACACGATGCAGCATTTCTTGCTGGTGAATGAACGCCATTCCTGGCCTCGTTACCTGAGGTGAAGGTGCTATTCTGGAGAAACTGATCATTGCCAAGCCGTCTGCTGCCTAGGAGTGTGGCAGCAGGCGTGAAGCTGTTTTGTTGCTGCTCTGTCTGTCTTTCCGTCCCCTTTTGTTGTTATTAGTGCAATGGTTGGGATTATTTCTCCCACCAGCCATCTCCCTTTTCAGGGATAACATCATGGCCAGCAAGGGACTAGGTATCCTGCTCGTTAACAGGGTGCGTTAACAGGGTGAAAGAACCCATATAGGGATGGTAGGGAGATCATGGCACAGCCACAGGTGAGTGCAGTAGGCCTCCATTCCCCTGTTCCCCATGACCAGGGCCCTCTGTTGAATTTATTCCACCCCCTTCCTGGTGTTTCCTCTGTCTATTGTTTTGTGTAGTGTGCCAGACACTGTTGGTCTGTGCACCATTGTAATGCACTGTATCTGGATGCTCTCTTGTCTGTGGTGTGACAATTCTTTGGCTTTTTCCATTATACATCTCATGTTAGCAATTACACCTCTTGTTTCTCTGCCTTTTATGAATCCTGCTTGTTTCTCTGACAGCTCTTTGTCAAAGTAAGGCTCCCACTGTCTTTGTAGGATCTTCAATAGTATTTGCTGACAGGAGGTATGAGCTCAATAGTCTGATAGTTTCCAAAGTCAGTTGCATTTCCCTTGCTTGGAATAAAAATAGACAATGGTCTTGTCCAGGCCTTGGGCCATATACCAGTTCTCCATATCTGTTGACACAGGAGTGTAATCACATCAGTTGATACTTCAGAAGACTAGAAGACATTCTTCATTCTATTGGAATATTGTCATATCCAGGTGCTTTGTTTTATGACAGAAGCTTTATCGTCGCAACGACTTTTCCTTTCAACATGATCGATTTGCTATAATTTTCATTCTGTTTCTTCGCGTATCACTGATTCATTCTTGGAAAGGTGCTCAGTGTAATCTTTTTATCTTTCCTTGAGCTATTCTGGCTCAGTTAGTTTGTTCCCGTTAGCATTTTTCAGCTTTCCCACTCTTGGTTGAAACTTTCATCGTATCTCTTTGATCTTTTGGTACACCCTTGCCCTTCAGATGTTCATTTTCTAACTCTATACTATCTTTTGGTAATAAAGTTCCTATGATCCTCGAATGGCTCCCTTTACTTTTTTACTGGTGTTGTCAGTGTCCTGCTTGTTACCTTTTGCCATTCGTCTTTCTTCGATGATCTTTAGGGTCTCTACTGTTAACCATGGCTGTGGGGGACTTGTTTGCCTCTTGTTTATTGTTTTTCTGACTTCTTCAGTGATATTATTTTTTATATGTGCCCATAATTTCTTAGATTTTCTGGTTTTTGATGTCCCAAAATAACTTCAGGTATGTTGGTCAAATTGAAGTTGGAAATGATCTATTGTATAGTTTATTTGCATAACTTGATGTCATGGCATAGAGAGGAAACGCTCCGCGTGCAGTGCAGCTGGGGGTTAATACCGGGGAAAAGGTGAAAGGAAGGTCCTGACTATAGGGAGTGGGAAGAGGGGTCATGCATTAACACTCACTTGAGTCTGAACCCTGCATTCTCTATCAGCCCTAGACAGGTCCTTGCCCCATGCACGATCACGTGCCTATGCCCTGGCTGACCCTGCGTTAGCCTTAGTTAGTGAGTAGGGCAGTAAGACACAGGGAGATAGACAAATGAGAATGACAAAACACAGGCAAAGGAACTCCACAGCTTGTCAAGAAAAGGGATTTCACAGTTTCTACTGAAAAGAATTTCACAGATTCAAGTGGAACAGCTTTACTAGAGTGGTCAGCATAAAATATTTATATTTGGCATAGGAGAGCGCTAGAAGTGAGTTTAAATAGAGAAATGGAGTGGTCATAGAGTGCAGCAGCTGAGATTTAAGCTACAAGGATACACTCAGCAGGATAAGAAAGGAATTCTTCAGCACTAGAAGAAAATATGTCCGCTCTACTCATGATAACCATCAAGCGGGCTCTAAAGTGAACATGTGAGCAGCCAAACGCCATGACATTCTGATTCCAGATGCCCCAGAGTTCACAGCAGGGCGCGACACACTTGTGACACTTGACTTTAATCTTTGCTGTCAAAATTCATGGTCAGTTTCACAGTCAGCTCTTGGCCTTCTTTTTACAACAATGATCAACAATCTCCATCTGTGGTGAACACATGTTTTCAATCTAATTCTTATAGGCCTCTTTCAGTAATGTCCATTTGTCACGCTTGGGAGGTAAGGTAATCAGGTAACAGGTAGGTATAATGGGTGAAGGGATTAGGAGGAGCTAATCTGACTCTTACCATGGGGGTCCCTAGTTTGCCCTGCTTTCGGAGGTACCGCTAATGGTGAGGAGGTCTGAGTCTCCGCCCTATTCCCTGGCTCCTGTACAGCCTTAGGCTGAGGGCCCCTACCTCCACCCACGGATCCGGGATCACAGCTACTCCCAAGGAAAGCCTTCAGCCCAGAAGCTAAGCAACAGCACAGCACCAAGACTTAGAGCAAATAACTCTATCAGCAGCATCTGAGAGAGTAGAGGGAAGGCTATTTAAAGCCAGGGGGAAGGGATTCCAGGTGAGTCACACATCAACCCCTCAACCAGCTGGTGAAAATAATAGTGAATGCAGCTCTGGAGCACAACACAGGAGGCAAAAGACCTTCACACCAATACCTCATGCAGCTCTTAAAAACAAACAACATACACAGCAGCATCCAGCAATGTCAGCGCCATCTAAGCGTGTGACACCATGTGTGGAGTTTCCATTTTGAGTTAGGAAGAAGGCGTTCATGATGGACAGTTGATTTGTTGCACAAAAGTCATTGCATCTTCCTCCAGCCTCATTTTGTTCACAAAGTATAAAGTTTCTAACAATGGTTTTATGTTTGACTTGTCCTCTTTCGCATTCAATTATCTCATGATAATGAATAATTCTTGTTTTGCTATCTTGTCAATTCTTGTCAATTCTTGTCCTCCTCCTTGGTATCTGTTGTTGAATTGTAGACAGTGACATGCATTGGCGCTCATTGTAGTTGTATCAAGATAGCTCTATCACTGACTGCATTATATTTCAGGACAGTGCAGGCCAACATAATCTGCAAAAAATACACCCAAAAAAAGCCTGTTTTTATTCACTAGTTTATTTACTGCCAAGAAAGAGATGCTACAAAAATGTGTAAACATAGCCTAAATCTCCCATAAAAGGACCCACAAGTTCTCTAAAAGGTTTAGGTCAGGTGGAGAAGGGGCCATATCATTATTCTTTCATATTTAAGACCTAAACTGGCTAGCCATGCAATAGAGTACCTTTATGCATGCAATAGAGCATTTTCCTAGATAAAAATCATTGCTGGGGGGCATGGCCAAGCCTATGGAGGGATAGGACGCAGCTTGCCTTAGCTCCTCCGCGTCCGCCACGATATCTGCCGCCACGACACAGATAACGCCGCTCTTTCTTAATGGGCAAACCTAAGAAGGGCCTGGGAAGCACCGGAGCCGACGATCTAGGCTCCCAACCCGGGATAGACCGTTTTCTCCGCTCCGGACCGAGTACCCCCCGACCCTCCACACCATCCAAAATGGCGCCGCCGCTAAAGGAGAAGAACGCGACGGGGCGGGAAAGGCGGGAAACCAGCAACAGGTTTGCCTGCCTACAGGAGGACGGGGAAGACGGCGACCTCCACACAATCCTGCAGCCCGGGACCTCCGGTGAAGACATCAGCAGGTACCTCCGCGATCTCCCCACTAAGAGAGACCTAGAGCGCTTTGCCTGCCGCATAGAAGCCTCATATAAAGCAGAGATGCAGGCACTCAGGTCAGAATTCGTAACACGAGTAGAGGAGGTGGAGGAGGCTCAGGACTCGATGCTAGATGAGCTGCAAGCCCAAAGATCCCTGCTGACCTCACACTCTTCCATGCTGGAAGACCTGCTATATCAGCAGGAAGACAGTGAGAACCGTAATCGCAGGAACAATGTGAGAATAAGAGGCCTGCCCGAATCAATCACCCCAGTGGATTTACCAGCGGCAATCCAAGCCCTATTCAAGCAGATCCTAGGAGATGCATCAGGCCCAGACATAGAAATGGACAGGGTACATAGAGCCCTCTCAGCGAGACCGCCTCCTGCAGCAAGGCCAAGAGATGTGATATGTAGGATACACTTTTATTCAATCAAAGAGGCCATCATGAGGGAAGCCAGAAAACAAGGCGATATCCCTTACTTGGACACTCATGTAATCTTACTATCGGATCTGGCAGGTCGCACGCTTCAAAAAAGAAGAGGATTGCGCCCCCTACTGCTAGTTCTACGCGAGAAAGACATAAAATACAGATGGGGGTTTCCCTTCCAACTGGTCGCATCCAGAGATGGGAAGACAGCCATCTTTAAACGCCTTGAGGATTTGACCCCCTTCTGCCGAGTCCTGGACATCCCCGAAATCCCACTACCAGATTGGCCTAGGATCCCACACCTTCCACCACCTCCGACTAGATGGCAGAGGGCCCAAGGCCGCGGCTCTCCCAGCTCAGCAACAACATGAAGAGATGACCGGAATTCCGGCCTGCTTTTCCTTGTCCACACAAGAGATTCTTATACGACACTGTGGTCCTGATGCTACCAAGAAGACCAACAGTTCATAGTGTTAACACTGTTTTTGTTTACGGTTTCCTATTTAATCCGATATTATGCACCTGGCTACAGGCTGCACGATTGATACCATATTTGCTAATAGAATGTTTTGCCCTATTGACAAAATGGGCAGACACCGGCGACCTTTCTGGATTTCCCCCTCTTTGTTCTCTTCCTATCCCCCTTGTTTATTCCCCCAAAAAACACACGACCCCCATACTACCTTCCCACACTGAACATAGTCTCCCTCCTCTCCCAACTCTCATTCCATCTTCTTACTACACCCCTTTCCTTCCCTCATCGCTCTCACAACAACGGTCTTTCCCCTATACTTCATAATCTCACGACTCCCATCTCCTTAGCACATCCTGATACATTCTACCCCATCCGCCCGACTCCCTCCAACCCACACACTCTTCCCCCACACGACTACTTACATACTTATACCAACATCTAACACCTCCATTTCTTTGCCTGCTCTTTCCCCCCTTGTGACAGCAACTCCGGGGCCTATATCGGCTCCTCTTCTTCCCCTTCCTCTCTTACCGGATAGGTCGCTGGTTGTTAAATATAATTGTTTGGCGCATAAAGCTATAACCCTTACACCCTGCTGTGGCGGCAGGGAGGACGCGGGGGGCGGCTGCCCCCATGGACTTCCACACATACCCTCAGTGCTGGATGCGTGATGCTATCCAATTCTGCACAATACGGAACACTTGTAGGTGTATCCGAGACTCTTTCTCTTTATTTTCTTTTTTCCTAACTTTCCTATTCCCTTCTTTCGTCCCCGCTACACTACTATACCTTACCCACCTCCTCCTATCCTCACCCCCAATGCTGACGAGCGAGACCATGAGTACAAGAGAACCCCACCCTCATATATATAATGGCTGAGACACTTAAATATTGCTCCTTCAACGCAAAGGGGCTCAATATTCCTGAGAAACGTAGACAAATCCTGACTTTCATGCATTCTTGCAAAACCCAAATACTCTTATTGCAAGAGACACACTTCAAAACAGACCACTTCCCAACATGCGAGACCAGAAATTTCCCGGTATGGTTCCACAGTACCACTCCAGGGTCAAAATCTAAGGGAGTCTCTATTGCTTTCCATAGATCTTGTTCCCCTGAAATAATAGATAAACTAATAGACCCACAAGGCAGATACATATTCTTGAAAATATCATGGTTATCATCTGTGTATGTAATAGCTAACGTATATTATCCTAACAGGAGACAGAGGAAGTTCGGGTCTGCTGTCCGGAGAGGTCTGGAGGCATTTGCTGGTGCGGTCCCTATCATCCTGGGTGGCGACTTCAACTTCCCTATAGAACCAAAAGTTGACACATCGTCGGGTAAGTCTCACCACTCCGTGCCATCTCTCCATCACCTGACGAAGCCCTGGGACAGCCTCCGCTTGATGGACATATGGCGTATCCTATATCCCACTACAAAAGACTACACATTCTATTCACCAATTCATAACACATATAGTAGGATCGATAGATTCCATGTTGCTCACTCTCTTCTAGATAACCAATTACAAGCCTCAATTGGCAACATATTGTGGTCCGATCATGCCCCGATCTTCCTTACCATGGCATCAAACAACAAGGCGCGCAGATCGGGATCATGGCGGCTAAATGACAACCTATTGACCGACAACGCATGCTATACAGACATCACCACATCAATTACACATTTTATTGAAGATCACACACACGACGCTACCTCATCCCCGATAAAATGGGAGACACTGAAGTGCGTCTTACGAGGGATATTTATATCCCACGGGGCGCGCCTCAAGAAAAGAAGGGTGGAAGATACACAGGATTTACTCAGAGATATCACAGACCTCGAAACCAAACACCGTCTCACCCCCACGCCAACATTATATACACAATTGACGACACTTCGTACTAAATTACTGTCCCTCTATGATCAAAAAGACCGAGCATTTCGGGATAAGCTCCAAGCCCGTTATTATCACATGGGAAACAAAAGTGGTAGGCTGCTGGCCAAAGCCCTACACCCTAAACCTCCCCAGACGTACATAACTCGCATAAAAAATAAAGAAGGTAAACTGATGCATGGACCTAGGGATATACTGGATACCTTCAGACACTTCTATGCTTCCTTATACCAACTTCAAGGACACTATGATAATATGCCTCAACACCACGTTGTACAACTATTTGAGAAATATATACAAAAGAGCGGTCTCCCGACCCTCAGCAAAGACGACAGCGAGAAACTGTCTAGTGATTTTACATTATCAGAGATAGAAGAAGGTGTAAAGAACTTAAAAATTGGGAAAAGCCCAGGACCCGATGGGTACACGGCTAGATTTTATAAACGCTTCTTGGACCTCCTTGGGCCTATGTTTCTACAAGTATGTAATGATGTCTCGAGAGGTGAATCCTTCCCCGCTCAGGCCCTCCTGGCTCATGTTGTAGTACTTCCTAAACCAGGGAAGGATATCACTTTGTGCGGCAGTTATAGACCGATATCCTTAATGAACCTGGACATCAAACTATATGCCAAGATCATAGCAGACAGAATGAGCTCTCTCCTTCCAGGAGTGGTGGACATGGACCAGGTGGGTTTTGTGCGGGGACGGGAGGCCAGGGACAACACCATACGTTCCCTGGCTCTCATAGATGCGGCCAGAGCGAGAGGCGTTCCCATGTGCATCCTGTCAATAGATGCCGAAAAGGCATTCGACAGGGTGCACTGGGGGTTCATGTTTGCTGCCTTAAAACATCTAGGTCTGAACGACATCATGCTTCATCGTATAAGGGCCTTATATACATGCCCGGCGGCCAGGCTCCGGATCAACGGGTCCCTGTCTGAACCCTTTGTTATTAAAAATGGCACGCGCCAGGGATGCCCATTATCACCACTACTATATGTGTTATGCATGGAGACCCTGGCGTGTTCCCTTCGAGGAAACCCCTCGATTCGGGGCCTCGATCTTGGGCGACGTACCCATAAACTGGCACTTTTTGCCGATGACTTGTTGCTTTACATAACCAACCCCCTGATAAGCCTCCCAAATATCCTATCAGAACTAAATGCGTATGGTCGCCTAAGCAACTTCAAAATTAATGCATCCAAATCGGAAATATTAAATGTTTCCCTGCACGGGTTGGTAGTCGACCTACTAAAACAAGAGTTCTCCTTTACCTGGAGAAGGGTTTCTCTAGATTATTTGGGGATGAAACTTCCGGCTGACCTAGATAAACTATTTGACCTGAACTACCCAACACTGTTGGATAGAATAGAAAAAGATCTTAACAAATGGAACAAATTGTCACTGACATGGCTAGGAAGGATTCACACACTGCGCATGGATATACTTCCTAGAATACTTTACATATTCCAAACTGCCCCTCTTAACTTGCCTGCAGCCTTCTTCTCCAGACTAAAAACTCTCTTTATACGCTTCATATGGTCCCATACACCCCCGAGACTGTCGTACAATCTTTTATGTCGGGCCTCTAAAAGGGGGGGAGTAGGCTTGCCTAATATGCTTCATTACCATTGGGCAACTATGAGCAAATGTATTCTTGACCTATTTGACCGTGGTGAAAAGAAGAGATGGGTAGAAGTGGAAATGTCGGGGCACGACAGTTGGCCCCTTTCGCAACTGTGGATTCCCCAACACCCCAAGGGTCGCTCTGCCTCCTTTCTAACGAAACAGATTGTTTCCTCATTTGCTATACAGAACAAAACTATGCGACTGACCACACATCCTGGCCCGATGACCCCCATCTATAACAACCCTATATTCGTAACAGACAACAATAGGATCTCATTTTTGGGGATCCCGAAATCCTCCCACCCTACCATCAAAGATTACGTAGATCTAAATGGACTACGTTAGTTAAATAGCTTATTTCCCTCATCCCAACCACCGGGAGATGCATGGTTACTCCACGCCAGACTACAAAGCTACATACATACACTACCACTAAACTCACTGACACGCCAACTGACACCCTTTGAACACATGTGCTCCTCAGGAACCAAAATCCCACACGCCATCTCAATGCTTTATAACATCCTTAGAGATACATCAGATGCTAATGCTCCTGATCTGCCACGCTACAGAAGTGCATGGGAAAAGGAACTGGGAAGGGACTTATCTGATCTTCAGTGGGAGAAAGCTTATGTCCTCACTAACAAGGCATCGACATCAGCTCTGTCACAAGAGCGTAATTTCAAGGTGATGGCGAGATGGTACAGGTGCCCGGCGATGGTGAAAAAGATTTGTCCAGAGGCATCCGACAAGTGTTGGAGGTGCCAAATTGCTATTGGCACCTATACACACATTTGGTGGAGTTGCCATTTAATTTCACCATTTTGGCAAGCAGTCCGAGACCTATACGTTAAAGTTTCGGGCCATCAATTAGATCTTACTGAAGAAATAGCTCTGCTAAACATGACATCTATGTCCCAATCCCAGTTTAAAAATGGACTACTACGTCATTTTTTGACAGCTGCTAGACGCCTTATACCCAGGTGGTGGGGCCGCACCAGACCTCCCTCACGTAGTGAACTGGTAGCTGAGATGAATGTCATATGCAGGATGGAAGACCTTCTCTCGCAATCAGTACACACTGATTCTGCTATACAACGATACTGTGATCAATGGGCCTCATGGCTAGTGTACAGGGACTCGCCGGAACTAGAGGACTGGGTACTCCAATAAGGCTATAATTTCCCCAACCTTGGAAACATGTTGGAAATATAAGGTCTAAGCTCGCAGCATACCCCTACCCCAACCCCCCTTTTTCCTGCCTTTCCATCTTTCACTACTTTTTATTCCTCATATACAGAAATGTGTAAGTTTTCCATCATTGACAAATATAGATAACGATGATACTTCAATATTACCCCTAACACTTGAAGAGTCTACTATCACTTATGTGAATACTATATGGGGTTTACCTTACTTTATTTCACTTTATATTACTCTATAAATTAACAAGTTGAAATGCTATATTATATTGATTGATGTCTCCTGATTAAGTTGCCACATGTTGTGGTGACACACCTTCTGTAACAATGTTGTTATACCCAATAAAAACTAATTTAACAAAAAAAAAAAAATCATTGCTTTCTGAAAAGATATACAGTCATGCGAAAAAGTTTGGGCACCCCTGTTAATCTGACTTTTTTTTTTTTTTGCTTAAAATAGTTTTTTTGCAACAGCTATTTCAGTGTGATATATGTAATAACTGATGGACACAGTAATATTTCAGGATTGAAATGAGGTTTATTGTACTAACCGAAAATGTGAAATATGCATTATTTCAAAATTGACAGGTGCAAAAGTATGGGTACCTCAACAGAAAAGTGACATTAATATTTAGTAGATCCACCTTTTGCAAAAATAACAGCCTCTAGTCGCTTCCTGTAGCTGTTAATGAGATCCCGGATCCTGGATGAAGGTATTTTTGACCATTCCTCTTTACAAAACAATTCCAGTTCAGTTAAGTTTGATGGTCGCCGAGTATGGACAGCCCGCTTCAAAACATTCCACAGATGTTCAATGATATTCAGGTCTGGGGACTGGGATGGCCATTCCAGAACATTGTAAGTGTTCCTCTGCATGAATGCCTGAGTAGATTTGGAGCGGTGTTTTGGATCATTGTCTTGCTGAAAGAT
Source organism: Allobates femoralis (assembly GCA_033576535.1). Classification (NCBI taxonomy): domain Eukaryota; kingdom Metazoa; phylum Chordata; class Amphibia; order Anura; family Aromobatidae; genus Allobates; species Allobates femoralis. The sequence goes on from JARQOC010000004.1 coordinate 213,644,238, forward strand.
CCATCCCCGCCGTAACTTCAACTTTGACACTGATTCTTGAACATTATTCTCAAGAATGTGCTGATACTGAGTGGAATCCATGCGACCCTCAACATTAACAAGATTCCCAGTGCCATCATTAGCCACACAGCCCCAAAGCATGATGGACCCTTCCCCAAATTTGACAGTGGGTAGCAAGTGTTTTTCTTGGAATGCTGTGTTTTTGTGGCGCCATGCATAACGCCTTGTTGTATGACCAAACAACTCAATCTTTGTTACAGCAGTCCACAGGACCTTCTTCCAAAATGAAACTGGCTTGTCCAAATGTGCTTTTGCATACCTCAGGCGACTCTGTTTGTGGCGTGCATGCAGAAACGGCTTCTTTCGCATCACTCTCCCATACAGCTTCTCCTTGTGCAGTGTGCGCTGTATTGTTGACCGATGCACAGTGACACCATCTGCAGCAAGATGATGCTGCAGGCCTTTGGAGGTGGTCTGTGGATTGTTCTTGACTGTTCTCACCATTCTTCTTCTCTGCCTTTCTGATATTTTTTTGGCCTGCCACTTCTGGCCTTTACAAGAACTGTCTCTGTGGTCTTCCATTTCCTTACTATGTTCCTCACAGTGGAAACTGACAGGGTAAATCTCTGAGACAACTTTTTGTATCCTTTCCCTGAAAAACTATTTTGAACAATCTTTTTTTTCAGATCACTTGAGAGCTGTTTTGAGGAGCCCATGATGCCACTCCTCAGAGAAGATGCAATTAGGAGAACAACTTGCAAGTGGACACCTGAAATAGCTTTTCTCATGATTGGATACACCGGGCTATGAAGTACAAAGCTCAATGAGGTTACCAAACCAATTTAGTGCTTCAGTAAGTCAGTAAAAAGTAGTTAGGAGTATTCAAATCAATTCAAAACCTGTCAATTTTTGAAATAATGCATATTTCACATTTTCGGTTAGTACAATAAACCTCATTTCAATCCTGAAATATTACTGTGTCCATCAGTTATTACATATATCACACTGAAATAGCTGTTGCAAAAAACAATTTTAAACAAAAAAAAGAGTAAGATTAAGAGGGGTGCCCAAACTTTTTCATATGACTGTAGTCTTTTCCCTGCAGCTCTGTTTGAAGAAGGTGTCTTCAAAAAACTGTCAGTAGGTTTGAGACTTGATTTTGAGTCTATCTTCAACTTGAAAAGGTACAAGTAGCTAATACTAAATAATACCCATAGTAGTACTTCACCTCCACCTTGCTACTGTCTGAGTTGAAGATGAGGTCTGGGCCCATGACTGAGCCAGTCATGGGCCCACCCAAGTGGTCCATCAAAAGTCACTCATCTTCAGATACGAAGACTTGATGTTTTAACTGAAGTGCCATGTGTTGGTCAGTTTTAGCCTCCTTCAACTTGGCCAAATCACCTAGCACTTTGTACTTCTGGGCACTCGAGGGAGGTTGCAATTCTGAAATATGACAGAAATAGAGGATATGGGTTCCTGGTAATTTTATGTTTTACTGTTCTCAAATCTTTGGTAGTTAATGTGCGCCTTTTTTCTCAACACTTGTTTTGTGATCTTGTTCACTATATGCAACAAATATTTTCATGGTTTCTGACCACATTTCAATATCTTAGCAACTTTAAGGCTGCGTTCACACATTGCGTATTTTGCAGCGCTTTTTTATGCGCGTTTTCAAAATACGCACTGTGCCTTTTGTTAGTTAATGTGCGCCTTTTTTCTCAACACTTGTTTTGTGATCTTGTTCACTATATGCAACAAATATTTTCATGGTTTCTGACCACATTTCAATATCTTAGCAACTTTAAGGCTGCGTTCACACATTGCGTATTTTGCAGCGCTTTTTTACGCGCGTTTTCAAAATACGCAATGTGCCTTTTGTCTGCCAGCAAAGTGAATGTGATATTGACTTTGCAGTGCAGACATTGTGCAAAAATACGCAGTGCGTTTATGGGAGAAAACGCAGCTGCGTAAAGAATTGAGATGTCAATTCTTTACGCAGCTGCTCCTGTGTTTTCTCCCTGTGATGTCACAGAGGGGAGGAAGAATCCTGCTTCCTCCTCCCCTCTGTGACAGCTGTGACTGCCCATTAGATTTCGCAGTGTATTAATATACACTGCGAAATCTAAATTAAAGAAAGGCAAGTATATAAAAAATAAAAAAGAATGAATACTTCACCTCTCCGACGCCTTTTCCCGCTGTCCGGTGTCCGGTGCCAGGAGATCTGTCTCCTGCCAAGACCTGTGGTGACGTCAGAGGGGCGTTCCCGGCGCTGATTGGCTGCTCGCGGTCATGTGATATGTATCACATGACCGCGAGTGCCCAATCAGCGCCGGGAACGCCCCTCTGACGTCACCACAGGTCCTGGCAGAAGACATCTCACTTGGAACCGGACACCGAACACCTGGAAAAGGCGTCGGAGAGGTGAAGTATTCAGTCTTTTTTATTTTTCATACACTTGCCTTTCTTTAATTTAGATTTCGCAGTGTATATTAATACACTGCGAAATCTAATGGGCGGTCACAGCTGTCACAGAGGGGAGGAGGAAGCATGATTCTTTCTCCCCTCTGTGACATCACCTGCGCTTTCTGGGGTAAAGAAAGCGCAGTGTGTGAAAGCCCCTGCATATTTTGTTGCGCTTTTTTGCACGGCTGAAAAACGCGGCAAAAGAGCGCAACAAAATACGCAATGTGTGAACGCAGCCTAATGGTACCTTTACACGCAGCTACAGGTAACAGGTCTTCCACAGGTAACTTACTGGTTGCAGTGAAATCATGGAGACATGGTTCTATCTTGTTGCTGTGTACAAATGGAATAATCTCTCCATGATTTCACTGCAACCAGTAAATTACCTGTGGAAAACCTGGTACCTGTAGCTGCGTGTAAAGGTACCATAAGAGTGCTGCACCCCGTGTAAGATTTTTAATAATTTCAGATTTCAGATTTTTCAGAGTCAGTTACATATAATTTTTGCATGAACAAAAGAAGCTGCCTAACAATTCTACACACCCTAATAAAGGGTGTTGATATCCCTCATTACACAAATACACATCACCTGATCTGCGTCCTCCAATAAGCACTCAAGTATTTGGACAAAATGCATGAAGAGGATGATATGGTCAAAATTCTCACTTAAATAATAATTGTATAAGGAATAAATCAGTATTGATCTTCTAAAAGAGATCTTTTTTAAAAGATGAAGATATGTACACTGGAAACACGTTGTTTTAGCACTAAGTTTTACATTTGTACTATATAATCACATAACAAGCAATAGCATTATTTTGTGTTGTTGGCAATATCGATATCATCACAAATATTCTTCATAAAAAAAGACTATATATGGTCCATAATCCACAAAAGGACAGCCCTATCTGATAAACAGTCCCTGGGGGTGTACGGCATACACAGTCATGGCCAAAAGTGTTGGAACCCTTGGCATTGTCCCTGAAAATGAAGTATTTCTACCAAAAAATGATTACAATTACACATATTTTTTCTTACAAATGTTTATTTCCTTTTTGTGTATTGGAGTAACACAAAAAGCAACACTGAAAAAAGCCAAATTAGACATTTTTTTAACACAAAACCCTCAAAAATGAGACAAAATTGTTGGCACTGTTAAAAGGTTTTGGGTAAACAAATTTGTTTCAAGCATGTGATGCTCGTTCAATTTTATCTAGGCATGTAAGAGGTGATGACACTTTGAAGTTGGGGCAGGGGCTATGGCAGTGACCGCAGCATCTGCCCCCTGACAATGCTTTGTTTGAGCATCACAGCATGCACTGGATTCTCAAATGAAGCATCATCAAAAAGGAAGACAAAAAAAGAAAACCTGTTAAGTAGTGTCGCTAGGGAACGGTAGTGATTTTTTTATGCAAGTATATTAGAAAATAGTATAGACTATGGCACCAAATAGATAGGGATATAGGAGGAAAATTACTTTGGCTGGCTTCACATTGTGGGTCAGGTCCGATCCGAGGCTGTCAGGATGAACCTGACAGCCTCGGATCGGATCAGCACACAGAACCGGAGGGCTAATATGCCCTCCGGTCCGGTGTGCACCCACACGCAGCTGTCGCCACTGATGAATCAGGACCGCGGCTGGCAGGGAAGATCCGGGCGAATCCGGAGCAATCCGGGAATTGCCAATTAGAGGAGATATTCTCCTCTCGGACACACAAAAACGCTGCAAGCAGCGTTTGTGTCCGTGGGAGAATACTGAATTCTCCCGGATTGTCCCGGACAGATAGAAACTGGATGGCAGAGAGCTGCCATCCGGCTTCTATCCGGTCCCATAGGCTACTATGGGGCCAAAAACCGGTCCAGGGCTGTCCGGTTTACATGGACAGCCTCGGATCCGAACCATCCCACAATGTGAAGCCAGCCTTTGGGCTTCGAATCATCCCTTTAACTCTTTGTCTAATATTACATTAAATATCCTTTTCAATTTTATCTAAAGTAATGAATTGTCATCTTTTCCTGTTTACTTTTATTATAAAAGTTCTTGTTCTGTAAAGTAATAGACAAGGTACATAAGACTACTTTACCTTGTTTCCCAATTGATGTTTTTGGAATTGGTTAATTTGTAAAAAATAATGGAATGTTTCTCAAATTGGATATTATTAGTATGAACAACAAAATACATCTTAGCGTGTCATCTGAAGACTAGGATATGACACAATCTGTGTACACAGGTTTGGAGGAGTTCTGACAGTATAATAAATTGCCTTCTGCTGGGCCAGGACAGGCAGAATTACTGGGCTGTGTCAGATAGCTGTGCTGATACAGCAGGCTAATGGAGAAAGTGGGTGTCCTTGAGTGAATGTAAGAAGACAGGCAGAGTTGGAGGCTAATACTATGTCTGCATTTAGGACTTGCTTGAAATAGCATTTTTACTTCGTCGCCCAGCCTCATGGGTCTAGTATACATTATATGAGACAACTCTATACAGATGGAATTGTGTATAGGAACAGTGCACAGCAGAAGTGTAAAACCATCCATGTCACAGAGTAAATACAATCAATTAATTAAGGCTGCCTTCAGATTTGCAGATGCCTCCGCAGCGTTTTGCGGAGGCATCTGCAAGCATCTGCATGCAGACGGCAGCCCCTATGTTTATAATGGAGCGCACGGCGGTCTGCAGATGCTTGCAGACCGCCGTGCGCACCCATTCACTCCTATATGTGATCTGTGCGCAGGCGGATGCCTGCGCACAAATCACACACTCTCGCCCGCACCAGGGACGCAACATGTCGCGTCCCTGGTGCGGACCAGAGTGTGTGATCTGTACGCAGGCATCCGCCTGCGCACAGATCACATATAGGAGTGAATGGGTGCGCACGGTAGTCTGCAAGCATCTGCAGACCGCCGTGCGCTCCATTATAAACATAGGGGCTGCCGTCTGCATGCAGATGCTTGCAGATGCCTCCGCAAAACGCTGCGGAGGCATCTGCAAATCTGAAGGCAGCCTTAAAGGGAAGCTACAGTATCATCAAAAAATGAGGGGTATGTGCACACAGGGCGTTTTTGCTGCGGCCAAAAACTCAGCAAAACCTGTACATTTTCTAGTATCTCTGGATTTCTTGGCAGGAGATTTGCTGCTTTTCTCTTGCATTTTTCCTGTGTTTTTTTGTGCATTTTCCTGGGTTTTTTTTGTGTTTTTTTGAGTATTTTTACAGAATTTATGCATCATTTTTGTTTGCTGCATTTTTTCTGCGTTTTTGCCATTGACTGCAGCAAAAACCAGAAAAGAATTGCCATGCTCAGCCTTTTCAAAATGCAGCAAAACCTGTACAGGTTTCAGCTTCTGCAAAGAAATTGAAACATTGTGTGTGCACACACAGCTTTTTCCTAAAACACATAGGTTTTGCTGGTAAGTAAAAATACAGGTTGAGATTAGCATAGATAAGCATAAAACCATGGTAAAAACGCAGGAAAAACGCACTGTGTGCACATACCTTTAATCAGGTTTTTGTATTTGGGATTTTTTTCAGCAATGTTTTTTTCCATATCAAATCTATATTATATTTCCACATTTTAGCCATACTTCCTGATTTTTTTTCAAGAAACAACACATGTACCTATCCACAATAAACAGACTGACCCTTTTTTAGCATGGAAGCATCAACTGATTGTGTACAAAGGTCATTGTGAAGGGAGGGAGAGCAGGGTCAGGTGTGACATCACTTATGATTGGTGAACCCTATGTTATCAGGTGGGAGCATTCATTGCAATACCACCTATGATGATACGGAACCTGCTGAAAACTCTTCCTGAAAAGATTCAAAATGAGGAGTTTAAAAAAAATCCAGTGACAAGTGTACAAATAGAAAGATTACTAATTTAGAATTTTTATAACGAACATTATATGAAAAAAAAATAAAAAATCTTAAAACTTAAATGAAACAGTAGGTCAATATCTGATGAAAACTTCACTTTAAGGATGGTATCCGTAAATTCTCAAAGTCATTAAAGGAGTTAAGTAATTATTTTTTAATTTTTTCATTCGGGGTTAAGAAAGTACAAGCAAGTAGTTGCTAACTACCTGCCTGTTCTGCCCAGCTCCAATCTCTGCCAGCTCAGAGGGGTCACGTTGACAAAGAAACATCATCATTCCACTCTAGGGAATTACTTTCGATATCATGTGTAATTGACAACCAGCTCCCCACTGCCTAAAAGTGGGGAGCCAGCTGTCAATCAGACTCACGTCAGCAGTGACACTCCATCGAAAGGGAAGACCTCTATTGACATGACGTCAAATAAAGCAGCAGAATTGCTATCAGGTGTGGTATGAGACCACTCTGAGCTAACAGAGATTGGCACTGTCCAGAATAGACAGGTATTTAACAATTAACTGTCTGTAAGGTAGTAACACTATAAGAATAAAATAGAATAGTCATGGTTAATCCCTTTAAATGTGAGATTGTAGGGGGGCGTGGTCTGGACATGGCGCCGAGAAGACGTGCCTGAGCTGAGCTCCCGCTTCCACCCGACACAGGAGCTTAATAATAGCGATTAGCAGCCGTGCCGTCGGACCGGTGAACGGTCAGTGACTCCGCTTCACACCAGCCCTACCAGGACCTGGATATAATGCCCGCAAAGCAGACCATCTCCAAGTTTTTCACAGCCCCGGGAGGTGCAGGCCGGCGCTCCGCGCGCTCAACAATGGCGGCCGCCGCAGAAACCACAGCGCTGGGCTCCCCCTCCTCCTCTCCTCATCACCCCTCCATGGACTCGGCGGCCAGTCGGGAGACCCGCAGTGGTAACGCGGGAAACAAAGACATTACAGCTAAGGTACTCGGCGGGGGGAGCCCGGGACAGGCGACTTAGGAGCTGGCACACAAGGCTAAGAAGCCTTCACAGCCCCAGACAAATGCTGGAGCCCAGCAGAGATCTGCTGGCTCCCCCAAGGGATATTCATGTGGGGCCAGCAAATCTCCTCCACACACTAAAGACCCTATAATGTCTGATGTTTTACTGAGAGCTGAAGGTATTCAAGCAGATCTGGGGGATACAGCTGCAGCCTTTCTCTCACCCACTTTATCTGCCTCCACTAATACTAGGGAGCAACCCTTATCTCCTGCTTTGCAAGAGGTGAGAGCCCAGGCCTCAGATCTGCAGGAAATATATGCACGCTTGCAATCAATCCCAACAAAAACGGATATGGAAGGATATATACTGAGGCTGGAGAACTCATGTAAAGCGGAGATCAAATCCCTTGCAGATGACACCACTACACTCAAGAGCTCAGTTCAAGTAATAGAGAATGACATCTCTAATATCACTTCCCAATTGCAGGAACATCAGCACCTATTAAACCAATACTCTAATACCTTCCAACTTATTTTTGACATGATGGAGGACTCTGAGAACCGTCACAGAAGGAATAATATCAGAATAAGAGGCCTCCCGGAGTCGGTGGCCCCTCGAGATCTAATGTCAGCCCTACAACGTATTTTTAACTCATTACTGGACAGACCCTCAGACGACTACATTGAAATGGACAGAGCCCACAGATCTCTTGGTCCTAAAAACTCTGACCCATCCCGTCCTAGAGATGTTATATGCCGTATACACTTCTTTCAATTAAAAGAAGACATAATGCGCAAGGCCAGAGAGTCAGAGTCCATAGACTTCAATGGGACGACCATACAGCTCCTTGCAGATCTGTCACGGCTCACTTTAGCGAAAAGAAGGGCACTCAGACCCCTGTTAGAGGTCTTACGAGACAAGAATATCACCTATTCATGGGGATACCCATTCCAGCTACAAGTCAGAGGGGAGAGAGGATTGGCTGTGCTGAGGACACCTGCTGACATGCCGGAGTTCTGCAGAGAGTTGAATATCCCGACAGTGGAGATCCTAGACTGGCCACAACTACCCGCCTTTTTCTACAGGGGTCCCACGGGAGACTGGCGCCCCCGTCCCGAGGGGGAAAAGAAGAGGAGACGTGGTTCAGGGCGCAGAAACGAAACATCTGACGACCATACTTGACACTGGTTCCGCATATTTGTCTGAGCTCCTGGAGGTTTGAGGCCGCGCTTGAACGGTCATGGAGTGGCTTCTTTTGGTTTGACGGGTTACTGCTAAACATATTTTTTCCTGGTTCTTTCTTTTTTTTTTTTCCTTTTTATATTTGCATATTGCGGATTGGTAAAATTTAGTATCTTCATTTAGATGTATTGATATAGTCACCAAACTGTTATAATGAATATCCTGTATAAGGCTGTTAGCAAAGGGTGGGGTTTATAAGGCAACGGAGGCTTGTTTCAGTCACCCCCACAATAGGGAGTGTCCTAGACACTACACTCAGAATTTTTTCTGATCAAGTTCTTTCCTTTGACACTCGGGCTTAGCGAACCCGAGGTCTTTTGGATAATTTCCAATACTACTGCTCTTATTTTTCCTTCCTCTCTCTCTTTCTTTTTATCCAATTCTTTCTAACTTCTGCTCGCCCCGCCTTACCCTTTGTTACTACCCCGTCCCTCTCCACCTCTTTCCCGTACCTCTCATTCCCTTACCCTTAATACTGCTACCTTAATCAATCGGTCCTGATGACGTCTTTAAAATTATATTCCTTGAATGTTAGAGGCTTTAACACCCGTTGGTACCATAGTGCCAATCCAGATTCCAAATCCAAAGGAGTGAGTATAGCTATCCATAAGTCCTTGGGGGCGGAAGTTCTAGATCATACCTCAGACCCCCATGGCAGATTTTTATTTGTAAAATTACGTATTGCAAATGAGACTTTCACTATTGCCAATGTTTATCTCCCTAACCAGGATCAAGCACGGACTTGCAGGACTTACCTCCGATTACTTTCTACTTTTGCAGAAGGCTCGACAGTGCTCGGAGGTGATTTCAACCTTGTCTTTGATCATAATATGGACTCCTCATCAGGTAAGACCTCTGTACCGGCTTCCCACCTGGAGGGCCTGAGAGCAAAATTAGTGGAATCTAGACTAGTAGACGTCTGGCGGCTGTCCCATCCAAGAGATAAGGACTACACCTATTATTCCCATGTGCACAACACACATAGCAGAATAGATTTCTTCTTAATTAGCCACAAACTGCTATCCGCAGACCCGGTGTCCTGGATAGATCCCATGATATGGTCAGACCATTCTCCTATAGGCTTGTCTCTACACCTCCCAGGTTTATCCCCTACTGAATGGTCCTGGTCTCTTAACCCAGATCTCCTCCGGAGACAAGATTGTCGATCAGAGATCCACACAGCGATCTCTGACTTTTTAAAAATTCATGAACAAGACCCCACTGCGTTACCGTTTCAGTGGGAAGCACTCAAAGGTGTAATTAGAGGAGTGATGATTCAGATAGGCTCTAGAATAAAGAGGGAGCGGACGACAGAGATCACAAATTTAATAAACACCCTACAAAATCTGGAGGATCGCCATAAAAAGGTCCAGAGACCCTGAAATACTAGCCGAAATCTTGAAGACCAGAGCGACTTTGGGCTCCCTTCTTGACTCAGCATCGGCAAGACAACGAGACCGAATGCGTAAATGCTTATATGAGTTTGCAGATAAACCTAGCAAAGCTCTAGCCAGATTCTTACATCCCCGCACCCCAACCACGTATATACCTTCTATTCAGTCGAAATCAGGCGGTTTAATACACGACCCGACGGGAATTGCAGATACTTTTAAAAATTTTTACGATTCCCTTTACAACTTAAGAGGTCCACTAGCTGATATGCCGAAATCAGAATTCCAGAAACGAATAGATAAATATATATCCGACACCCCAATCCCACCCATTCCTATTGAATGAACCTCTGCTCTGGAATCTCCCTTTACCAACCAAGAAATCATTGATACTATTAAGTCCCTTGCCAACGGAAAAAGCCCAGGACCTGATGGATTCCCAGCGAATTTTTATAAGACCTTTGCCCCGACTTTAGCCCCATTCTTAACCTCTCTATTCAATACTGTCTCTGAAGACTGTCCATTGACCCCTCAGACATTAGCTGCTACAATAACGGTCATCCCCAAACCTGGCAAAGACCCTATACTATGTTCCAACTATCGTCCTATCTCACTGATCAACGTTGACGTGAAAATCCTAGCAAAAACGATAGCCAGCAGACTGGGACCACAATTATTAAACTCCATCCATGGCGACCAAACAGGCTTTCTGCAAAAAAGGGAGACAAGGGACAACACTATTAAAACTTTATTATTAACTTCTTTTATACGTAAGCAGAAGATCCCAGCATGTCTCTTGTCCATTGATGCGGAGAAAGCATTTGATCGCCTCGGATGGACATTCTTATTTACATCTCTAAAACAGTTGGGCTTAGGACCTAACATCTTGGGGAAAATAGCTGCACTATATAAGGGCCCCACGGCACGTTTAAGGGTTAATGGCACCCTTTCCACACCCTTTAAGATATCTAATGGAACACGGCAAGGTTGCCCCCTCTCGCCTTTGCTGTATGTGATAGCCATGGAACATTTAGCAAACGCATTGAGGAAATCCCATGATATCAGAGGGGTGCGAATTGACGACCAACATTATAAACTTTCTCTTTACGCGGACGATTTATTACTATATATCTCCAATCCCACAATAGCTTTCCCGGTACTAATTAAGGAGTTCCAGAAATTTGCAGAGGTCTCTAATTTTAAAGTAAACTACTCTAAAACAGAAGCCCTTAACCTAACTCTCCCCGATGAAACGGTACATAGACTTCGGTCGTCCTTTACCTTCAGATGGGAGGAAAAGGCTTTGAAATATCTCGGTACAAATATTTCACGTGATTTTGACGATTTGTTTTCACTAAACTATATCCCATTATTAAATAGAACATTACATGACTTAAAAAATTATGATAGAGCACAACTCTCATGGTTTGGTCGCATTAATGCAATTAAAATGGACGTACTTCCACGTTTTCTCTATTTATTCCAAACCATCCCTATCTATGTCCCGGATCATTTTTTTCGGCGACTACATTCAGCCATACGTAGCTTTGTGTGGGGCACGAGAAAACCTCGTTTACGATTCTCAGTCCTCACTAGCTCAAAATCAAGAGGGGGTTCGGGCCTACCTGATTTTCATCGATATTATCGATCAGTCCTCCTATCTAGAGTGGTGGACTGGAAATACAACAGAGGCCATAAACAATGGGTATCAATAGAGGATCTTCTCTCACCCCTCCCTCTTTATGTGCTTCCTTGGGTCACTCCCTCACGTAGGCCTTCATTACGTAGGCTTATGCCCTCTTTTTAATAACGCGGATTTTCCACCAGCAATTGGCAGACACGGTTTTCTCTGTTGGAAAGAGTCAGACAGACCAACCATGGGCCAGGCTACATCTTTGCTCTCGGGCTTCTCTACGGTGGGGGCCATGCAGAGGGGAATGGAGAGAGAGTCCCTGTCTTGGATAGAGTTCTCCCAACTTAAATCTTACCTTGCTACTCTACGAATGGAACCTCCCACTGCTTTGGAGCTTATTTTAAGCTCTAAAGAAGGCCCCTTACACTCGGTATCGTTAATGTATAACATACTGACTGAGTTGATGGCGGTGGACCCACCTTCCTACGTAGAGGCCTGGCAAAGAGACTTACAGACCACCTTTTCCGCTTTGGATCTACAAAAGATTTTCACTCTGACCCACAGGCTATCTATATCCTGTGCGTCACAGGAGAAAAATTACAAGATTTTAACCAGGTGGTACCGATGCCCAGACTTTCTCCATAAAATATACCCGGATGTATCGGAATTATGCTGGAGGTGTGAGAAAGAGGTGGGAACACCTCTACACATTTGGTGGTCCTGTGAGCCCTTGCAACAGTTCTGGCGGAGGGTCTTTGCAATATTTGGCTCTGTGACGGGAGTGTCTCGAGATCCTTCACCTCAGGTAGCGCTCCTCTCCCTGATTCCGGGCTCTCTAGCAGTGACCAAAAATGGTCTATTTCGATTCTGTTTAATAGCAGCCAGAACAATAATTCCTAGACATTGGAGAACTGCGGAGACCCCGACAATCGGAGAGTGGATAGGAGAAATGAATAGGCTTGAACGTATGGAGTCTCTCATTGCACAAGACGCAGATAAATGGGATAAACACCTAGGAACGTGGTGTGCCTGGCACCTCTTTATAGAGGGCCCAGATGTTTCCTCCTGGCTAGGAAATGATTGAACTGGCTTCAGGTTCCGAAGGTGCTTCTTGGGAGACCTGACAGGATTGTTGCGCACGCCTCGCCCTCTCTCAAATGGACTCTTACTAGTCAACTTTGCAGCAGTCCAATTCCTCATCCCTCCCCCTCCCGAGCCTTTACCCACTCTCCTATACTCTTTCTCCCCCCCCTCTATACTCACACTTATTTCTTCTCTTTTTTTTTTTTTTTTTGTTGTCTTCATTTCATTCTACTATATTGTCTCAAATAGTGGTTTGATGTAATCCCACTATGAGCTATAGAGATTATATTTTCTTGAAATTGTTATAACCATAACGGAAGTTGTATGTTATGTCTGATGGCTGTATGAAACTCTTTCACTCATGCTAAATGTATGAGCAAGATGCTGTCTTATATTAAGTGTTTCTGTATTTTCTTCCTTAATAAACATATTTTTGAAAAAAAAAAAAAAATGTGAGATTGTACAAACTAAAAAATAGCCATCAGAAAATTCCAATGATTAATTTCTATACTTCTGCCCAGTGTATGCTTGGAGGCTGTATTGCACAATGATTGCACATTATTTCAGAATATTCAAGACTAAAATAAAAACTTTAAAACCCTTCCTATGCAAACATAATTAGGACACAGAGCTGCAGATTATTTAGTTTATATGGTTAATCGTTGCATCTATGGTAACAAAGCAATTGAGTTACTTCTGGTGGAAGGAAATCGATTCTATCAATAATTGTTATAGGGAATGTGTGCCATATAAATAATTGGCAAGTCAATACATTTGTAGTCAGTTCAAGTACCACAAATGAATAGGCCTACATTAATAGATTGAGTTACCTTTAGATATCACTGTCTACTCATCAAGGTCATATTCACGCTACGTTTTGTTTTTGTACAGTATGAATTGTATTTAATGAATACGTAAAGAAAAAAGACTCAAAATTACCTTGAACAAAGTCTAATATACTGGGGCCTCCTTCACATGCTGTTGGTTTAAAAGTATTTGGATAATGGCAGAATTTTCAGAATTTAGCCTTTGTATACCAACACAAAGGCATCAAGATATGAAAATGGCTTTTAGGTCCCCACTTGCTGTATGGATTTGGAATTGTCTTGGTGCATACATCAAATATGTTCATAGGATCATAGAACCCTCTTCCTTATACCTGTGTATGTTTTATATGTGAGAAACATTTGACAGATCCTCTTTAACAAAATACAAAAGGCTACAAAGTGCCATTACACCCACATTAATAGAATTGAGCCACCTTCACAATTAATTGGCTCCATAAGTATTTGGACAGTGACAGGAAAAAAAGGAAGTCTGTTGGACACCCATCGATTATTAGAATCGGGCTTTGAAATCGAGGAAATGATGAGTCTCCTCTTGCATGGAGCGGAGCTGCACATGCCCAAACTCCACTTAATCAAATTGTTTGGGACTAACAGAGAAGCAAAGTTCAATGCTCAGCTATTTCTGGCTATGTCAAAGCCAATAAATGGAGTGCAGCTTGGGCAT